>JBAIZZ010000927.1:0-10012 GCA_037355905.1 Heliconius aoede | reverse complement strand
TTCAGCTGAAACACTAGGTACTCATATTACCCCTTCTTACTTTTAAAAAATATATATATTTATTTACTCTGTAGAAAAACATCAATGGTACCTATAAAAGAGAATTAAGTCCAACGACATAGACGTTGAATGCTGGGTCGTTAAGCTTTCATTAAATAAAATGCCTTTTTATTACTTCTTAACGCAGATGGAGTTACGCAGGAACTAACTCGTAATAAAACTAACAGTGGAAGTATGTTTATTTGAAAATGTCCACGCAACTTTATTGTTTTTATAAGTGCATTAAAATTTTTATCGTCGTATCGTTTATATTACAATATTCCTTTCGGACATTATGAACACTCTTAAAATTCTAAGGACAGGACAAAAGGAATGATCCAGATCCAGAAAAAAATTGTGGTAAAGCGCGGTATTTAACTCCGCCATTGAACGAATATATAATGCCTCCATAAAATGGGGAACAGAATATCTCTACACTAGATTCTCTTTGCTTGTCTTGCTGTGTACGTTCAAAAAAAAATAATTGTTTACTAAATATAAAACATTATAGATTCCTTTCATTCGTTACAGATGTATACACTGAACAATAGATTTACATTCGCTATTGTTTTAGGTACGAAGTACTCCCGTCTGGACGACGGGTCGCTGTACATAAGCGCGGTCAGTCCGGGCGACCGGTACACTGCGTTCCGGTGCCGGGTCCGCGACCGGGTCACGGGTTCATCTTACTCTAGTCAATATTTTGGTGAGTCATCTAATGTTAGCTTTTGTGGGATCTTCTATAGTATACGGAGAATACGGAGAAGTAGAGTTCTTAAGTTAATTTGGTTGATGTGAAGATATTTGTGAATGGATCTCTATTTCGGTAATTTTCTAATTCTCTTGAAGTATATAAATTTCTTATTATTTTTCTTATGTATATATTTGTGACATATTTCAGTAAGACAATCGACTAGTTAAGCTTATTATATTAAGAAATATAATAGTTCTTACTTAAGTAAAAAAAATAGGAAATATTTTATTTGTTATCAAACAATCAATATGTAGATAAGAGTATCAAACAATTTTATAACACAAATTTTTGAAAATTGTATTTTTTTTTGTTAATTAACTTTTTCTTTCCATAGGTCACATAATAGTAACAGAACCGAAAGGTGGAGTGCGTCCGCGAATAGCGATAGAGCCTCGTTCAAGGAGGGTCATAGTGGGTAACGACGTGAGACTTCCGTGCGCGGCGCACGCCTGGCCGGTGCCCAGTTACAGGTAAAATACATATAATATTTATAATAAAAGAAATAGCTGATTTAATTGCAATAATTTTGCTGGATGACTGTAAACACGACCGGTTGTGGATTCGATTCTCACTCAAGGAAATAAAATATTAAATATTTTTATTTATATCAACACTAGGCTTCCTCTGACTAATCTGGTATTTGCGGGTTACTGCGTGAAGTTGTAAAATAATTACATATTCTATCTGCCTATACTGGATAATACGGGTAATGCAGGAAGATATGCAATGACGTACAATGTTCACATTGGCGTGTATTGATATGAACGAGTACAAGAATCCCGTGGGAGGAACTGTCACATCGGTTGTTATTTTTAGTCCTTTCCTGCTGTCTGCAGTGGCCGTTTCATATCAAAAGAGGAGCTTGATAAGTCAGAAATACTAACGTTTTATATCCACATACATAACTAAAGAGCTTACATAAAAATGTAAGAATTAAATGAAATATTTAATACATTCATTTCTTCGCTCTGGTGGCGAGTCAAAGCGCAGAATTTGGCGGGAAAATAGAGAACGGAGTGCTTTAACACTAGGTTTTCCTTGCCTACTCTGCTGTATTTGGAATACAGAGTAAAACTGATAAAAGGGAGAATATTCATATTGAATTCATTCCAACACAGAAGAACCAATAAAGCTAGTAGCTACCACACATATTGGTTGTACATGCTACGTTTGTATCAACCTTAAAAGAAACCACGGTATTGTATAGCGGCAACCGAAAGAACTTCGAACAAACAGAAATGGGAACAAAGTAGGTTATAATAAAATTTTCTGCTTAATTTAAGTAAAAGCTTTTATTTATTTTGTATAAACTTAACTCGATTAAATGTTGACTTTTTTCAACATACTTTATAGCAGTCATTAATTATATCATCGAGGCACAAACGTGTGACTACTGTGTGTAGACGAGGCAGATTGTGGGAGGAAATGAACAGAGTCACTAGAGAAAATGAATTATTTAATATTCTCATTTCTGCGGTAAGAGAAGTAGAGAGAGACTTCGTATGACCTTCCAAGCACAGTATCAAAGAGCATGAGCACCCCCGGAAGGCATATATTAAGAGGTGGATGACAGCAGACACGGCAAAACAACTATGTTCAGACCGTGGCGCGCTTGATAAAGCTCAAAACTAAGTTAAATTAAATTCAGTTCTTCGTTTTGGTGTGAAGGCTTCACAATTCGGCGGAAAGTAAAGAGTGGAGAGTGTTAACACAAGGCTCTCTCTATCTAACCTGACACGTTCAAGATACAGTGTAAAACTAAAAAAATATATAACCACGAGAGTAACGCAGGAAATATAAGCAAGTATCATATAAAATGTGACACTACAAAGAAAATGTCATCTATAAACTCATCTTTAATGCACTGAAAGAAACACCGCATTGCCGTGTAACGTTCTGTTATTCTTTTACTTTACTTAGAAATACGTTTCCATATTTTCCACCCTATAGAATTTCTTTATTTATTTATGTTATTGTATATAATGAGAAAATAAGTTCCATAGTTAAATAAAAAATATTCAATATTAAACTTTATATATATTGTATATGTATATTAAAATTAAATCATAAGTAAATAAATGCATTTTGTGTACCGATGGATTATGCAGCTTGAATACTCGTTTATATAAAATGAAAGAAACTATAGATTATTATATAATTAATATACATATTTGCTATTACTGATAATAATGGATTGAAAATTTAAAACCGGACCGGACTCGCGCACTAAGGGTTCCGTGAATCAAGTTTGTTTTACGGGAGCCCATATGGGTCAGTTTGTTCTGTTTTTCAATAAGTGTTGTTATAGCAGCAACAGAGATATATCATGACAGTCGGACAGATGGGCAAACAAACAGCAGACTTAGTAATAGGATATCGGTTTGCCCTTTGTGTACGGAACCCTAAACATGAATTATATTATATTCAATATTGATATTTAAAATAAAGTTGTAATTACTACTTAACTGTTGACCTGTTTACAATAATGATGCTCTACATATTCGTTTCTTATTAAGAACATCTATATCCATTTCAATTAACCGCACCATACAGGTATACTACAAAATTTAAAAGTGGCGTATTATAGATATTTACTTAATTAAAATATACTGCGGTTTTATCTTTTATATATAATATATCATAAAATGATTCAATAAAGAATAATATATAACAAATTCAAGGTAGAGAATTGGATGTAAATTTCATATTTTATTTCAACTGAATAAACAAGAACTTTGTATATTTAGTATACAGATAGTTCATATATTAAAATTTAAATTGTTTATATTAATGTTAAAATACCTCAAATTATTTTGATTTTACGCAAAATTACATATAAAGGCTCACTAGAACCATATACGTGATCAAACATGAAAAATTCGAGTTAACCTTTATAAATAAATAATTTAAAAAAAATATATAAATAGTGTTGTGAAATGAATCTCTATGACGGAACACAATTATAATTATTCGCATCATATTTATATACATTTAAAAACTTACTTTTATTCCGATGTCGTGATTTTTGTGGCCTTGGGCTGCATCACGTAATTTTTTAACCGTGCAGTTTTTGAAAAGAAATAGTCAACTGTGGGACGGCCATTAGATTCTCCCTAACTACATACTCTCTGATACGATGAACCTGATACATTTCTTTTAAATACCACATTTCACAAAATTTTTCATGGCATATTTTGAAAATTGGGCAAAACGAAAATACAGATACTAAATGAAATAAAAATTTTATGGTAATTTTTTTTTTTTTTATTTTAATACATTATTATAATAACTATATATTTATACACATAAATTAACAAAATATAAAATAGATAACAACGTCAACTCTAACAGCGAAGGTTATATCAAACATCAAACAAACATACATTACCCCCCAAACCTCATTTCCACGGCATTAAGTAACTTTTTATTTCGTCACCCCTGATTTGATTTAGGGTTGGCCTGAACGCAATCTCGTAATCCCATGCGGTGTTATATAGTTTAACAGGCAATTTACCTTTACTTTACATGTCACGTCACTATTAATATGTCCCAAGTAATATGTTTTCCTATTACTTGATTAATCGTCAAAATTAATATATTATTTGATTTTTTCTAGCTTTTTTTTAAAAAAATATCCTTTAACTGAATTTAACTTCACACTGTATCCCTAGCGGGGTAACCAGAGAGAACGAAGCGCCAGACGCTATGGTCTCTAAATCTCTCTCTCTTTCCTCCTCTCCCACTCACTTTTCTTTCAATAAATCTTTTTGCCATTCTTTCATCACTCATAACGTTCAACCAAACCAACTGAGCGTATGTATGCCAATATGTAAATCTCTTTAATCTCTTTAAACTAATTTTAATAGTACACTGATTAGCACTGGCTAGCTGACTTCGCATATCTTACACAAAATCACATAAAAGCATTCATCTTGGTTTTATTCTTCTTTTATTCTTCTTTACAATATCCACGTATAAATATATTTTGTACGTATCAAAAAAAATCTGCTTCACGGTGTATCCCGCACACAGCAGGATAGGCAGAGGGAACCTCGTTTTCATTTTCTCGTTTAGAAATTCTATCTAATTAGGGGGCAAATAAGGCGTTTTAGTTAAGTACACCAATTGATTTGTTTTTCTATTTATTTGGTTACGCTACTGCCTTGATATATATCCAATAAATACCTATAAATAAAATTTGTCATATTGATCTGGACTTGTTTAGTGTGGCTTCAATAGCGTGTAAGATTAATGTATATATATTTTTTTAAATAAAAATTCATTTCTCCTAGATTCAGCTCCAGATTTTCCGAACCCCCCTTACAGATTAATATATGGGTACGTTTGTGACCACAAACACAATATATTTAAAATAGAACAGCGTACCTCCCGTAAGTAATACCTACCTCATTAAAAACGGAAAACATCTTCGAGCACATTCGAGTTATGAAACCTTTTCATGGTGTTTCACGTTGTATGTATTAAGTAGATGGCATTGCAGCGTCGAGTACGCTATTGTAGAATGTAGAAAAGGAACAACTCAACACTTCTTTGACTTAATTTTTGGTTCACACGGTAACCCGCAACAGGGTACAACAGGGTACAGCAGGGTAAGGAGAATGTCAAGTTCCTCGTTTTGCGCTGAATTCTGGACATATTGAGGGGCGGTACTCAATACGGGCGGGACATCACAGCGCAGAAATGAGAATATTAAATATTTCATTTCTCAAGTGGGAATCGAACCCCTGAACTTTACCCCTTTGCACAACAACAAACAACAACATCACCCTTTTTTCTATTTTACGAAATTTACACGAAGTCCGACGTAATTTTTTTAAAAAGCAAGAAAGAAAAGATAAGTTTAGAAAAGAAAATCATTTTTATTAATCTCGTTTTTCTCTCATTATGTTATATAAGTAGAACCTACATATAAATGTATTTTTCTAGCCCTACTTTCTAAATTCGGTTACAAATTGTGATTTTTATAGTCAGTTTCCCCGCTGTATCCCGCAAACATCAAGAGAGGCAAATGGAACCTAGTGTTAAGACACTCTGTTCCCCACCATCCGCCGAAATGCACGTTCAATTGTAATTTTTATGAACATTATGTTTTAATTTAATTTTAACTATAATTTTAAACGTAACTTAACAGTTTAAGAATTCACCCGTGAGAATTATTCAGTCCAGTTAACTAGTACATTATAATAGTTAGTTTTTATAAAAGTGAACGTTTACTTTGTAGCGAAAGATAACTTTTCAGCGCAGTAAGAGTAATTTTGTGTGAAATTTTCTTTTAAACTTCAAACAATAAGTGCTGAGTCGGAACCCGAACGAGCTCTTTGAACTTACCGGCAAAAACTTGTAATAGCTTAGTTTTTTAACTGTAAACAGCTTAAAGCTAATAAATAAATATGTTTTATCAAAAAAGAAAATAGATCAGCTTAATAGCAGCAGTTATCATCATTACACTATTTCGTTTTAATATATTTGCATTTTTTTTAACTTCACGCTGTACATGAGGTAGGTAGGGGAGAAGGGAGCCTTAGAAGCCTAGTGTTAAGACACTCCTTTCTCTTTAAGATACTTGTCTTTCCCCCTTTCTATCTAATTCACTAGGCACTGAGTGTTTATTGGCGAGACTTAACGTCTTTGCCTAGTTATCAGAGTGAAGAAATGATATTATTACATAATTTGTTCCCTTGAGTAGGAATCGAAACCACAACTGTCGCATTTATACACGCACACTTGTGCCACGACGGCCTCGTTACATTACTTGTAAGTATTATGGTTATAAGTAAACTTTACGACTCGTGTATTTGTTTAGGTTCAGAAATTAAAGATATAACTGTCTGGTTAAATGTATTGAATATAACATATATATGTACAATAAAAAGCAGCATATCGTGTGACTGTCAACGCGACGGTTGCGGGTTTGAATCTCACCCGGGGTAACGAATTCTTTTCACTTTCTCGTCTTCCTCTTAATTTCTTCCTCTCACGGCGTTAAGTTCAATCACTCTATTCTATATGCAGGAGCGTACAGCGTGGAGGTTAAAAATATAATGACAATACTATTAAGAAAATATAATTTGAACGTTTGCTACGTTTGTTTGTCATAGCGCTTGAACTGTTTGGAACTTCCCAGTTTAATTTTTTTTTCCTATAAAGAATTTTTTTACCTAAATATGAAATTATACTTTAAAATATAAAAAGATATTATACAGTTACACTTTTCACTATATAGCAACTCGACATAGGTAGCATTTGTAGAAAACTGTTGCCGATCGACCACCATTAGCTGAATTGAACTGGAGGTAGTACCTAATATTATCGAGAAGTAAAATTTTTATATAAACGTCGAAACTAAATTACCTTTGTGGCAGTTGAATGACCAAATCCTTTTGTACAAAATCCACGAACACTGTGACCACTCAATCACATTTCCTGTTCAGTAATTCTTATAAGCAGAACAGATAACTTTAGCGTTTTGCAAATTCAAAAATTATGCTCGACTCGAGCTGCCACATCCATAACTTTTCTTTCAGAGCACAGTCGGAAGCCTTTTAGAATGCAAATGTCTACCGCATTTCGACTCTTTTGAAAACTTATTTCTTAAAGGAAGCTAACGCGAACATTGGAGATTCCAAGAGATGAAGCCATTTCGTGCAACTCCACAGGATATGAGATGACATTTGTTTGACATGTAAAGAATCCAATATAGTTCTGCTGCTTCATTATCATACCAGATTGGCTAGATTTTAACTTCAACAATCAACTGTCAAATCAATCAATCAACTGTCTCTTTATTATGTCTCTCTTATATTATTGAGGCCAGTTGAGGCGCAGCCTTAATGCCTCCAAAATTCAGCGGAAGTGACTTAATGAGAAGTCTATTACTCATGTGTGACACAAGGTTCCAAGGTTCCCTGCCTCCACCGCTATGTGCAGGTGCTTCATATACAGTTTTCTCAATGATAACATTTTCATCAGGAAAATAATGAAAACTTATATAGTAGGTGAAAGTTAAAACCGTTCTTTTACAATTTGGAATATTTACAGAATGTTGAACATCCTTTAGACTTGCACAACAAGCATTGACTTGTTTATGTTTAATTCCTAGGTCCCTGTAATTTGCTCTAGAACGGATTCCTTTCCGTTATTACGTTGAATTACACGCCGACTGTCTGTTTTACTGTTTGCCGTAAACAAATAAAACTATTGTACGCTCGTGGAATTATATTCCCGTTGACATTGTGAATATTTGCGTTAATTGAAATCGTGTTTCCATTAATACATTTTCAAAATTTAGCTATATTATATTATAATTATTTTTATTAATTAAAATGAAAATACAGTTAATTACTTACAGAGTATACACGGAAAGAAGAAACTTTAAAATACAATTATAATGTTAGTCTCACTAACAGATGCTTTATAATGGAGTCACATTACTAGTTCTAAGTCTTTATTTCTAATCTTTTAAATGAATTATTTTATTCTAGGTGGTTTCGCGAACACCACGAGCAAATAATACCAATAGAGAAAACAGCGCTTTGGCCACGAGCGTCGGTGCTGGGCGGCTTGCTCACCATACAGCAGCTGCAGCGGGAGGACGCTGGCAGATTTATCTGCTGGCTCAACAATACTGCTGGCGCTGAATCCGCTCATTTCACTATCATTGTTACAGGTGATTTTGAATTATTTTAATGTTTGCCTTAAGAGGAGAAATAAAATCTTCATTAAAAAGTCTATATATGTGAGAACACTTTTATATATGAGACCGTCGTGGCGCAGTGGCACAAACGTGTGACTGTAGGTGACGGTTGTCGGTTCGATCCTCATTCGGAAGAATCATTTATTTTTTATTAATATTTCCATTTCTTCCCTTTGGTAATAAGGAAAAGTGAGGAACGGAGTCTCTTAACACTAAGTTCCTTCCGTCTACCCTGCTATACGTGGAATACCTCGTCAAGCTGAAAAAATAATAATAATAGGAATATCCGTACTAACGCCATAGTCTAAAAACTATCAATTAAATTAATATATTTAATATAACATAATTAATAATAATGAAATATAATTAAAAAAAACTAAAATATTTATATATGTATATAAAATTGTGCACTCGATAACTTCACTACAAAAACAGCTTTTGTTACAAATCTACATTGTTTGTATGTAAAGTTTTTGTTTTTTGCAACAGAGCCTTATGAAGTTATTCGTGCGTGAGAAACATATTTTTCTGTCATATTCGACGCACGCGGGCCTCACTGCTCACTGCTCGCTGCCTGACGCATGTTATATATATATATGTACACAGATGTTGAATGCATTAATACGAGAGAACGGTCTTTCGAACGCAGTTTCCTATATTTATGTTTTATATGAAATTATAATTGTTACGAGATAGATTTAAATTTCAGAGAGAGAGAGAGATTGATATAGATTTAGAGATTAAAATTTCAATCCAATTAATATTATAAATGTGAAAATGACTGAACTTGCGATACGTCCACGCTTACGATGAAATTGTACAGTAATTTATCTTATAAATCAGAATAGAACATACGGTACAATAAATTGTATAATTTGGCTATAATATAAAAATAAGCGGACGAAGCCGCTTGTGGGTCGCTAGTATAGTAAAGATAATTAAAAATGAGAGTTTGCTAAGGTAACATATTTGTCACTTAAGTTGATAAAATCTTGCGACGCTGAAAATTATAATAAATACATATCTTAAAAATACACACATACCTGTCTATATACAATAACTAATCGAACCCTATCTAAATACTAAAAACACTTACATTAGAAATTTTCAATGAAATTTTTACACAAAAATAAATACACGCGCCCTTTACAGAACCAATATCCGTCCGTATAAAACCAGAATTACTACGAACAAAATCCAACGCAGATGTCAACTTCGAGTGCAAAGTGTCCGGTCACCCCATAGAAGTAGTATACTGGATACACGATGGGAAAGTCGTGAAGGACACGGAGAGGATTCGCATATCCCAGGATGGGTTGAGGATACATATCAAAAATTCAGAACATAACCATCAGGGCGTGTACCAGTGCTTTGCGAGCAACACGAGAGATCAGGCACATGGGGTCGCAGAATATATTATAGACGGTGAGTGTCGTGCTTCTATGTAAGTTTATGTGCTTTTTTTTTACAGCTTGGAGGTTGTTGTGGATTTAAATACTAAATTT
>JBAIZZ010000926.1:0-10021 GCA_037355905.1 Heliconius aoede | reverse complement strand
AAGTTCCGTCACTGAACACGCATTGTTTCGAAAATTGACGGGAAGAGGGGATGGGAGTGTCTTAACGTTAGTTTTCTTCTATCTTCCCTGCTATATGCGGGATAAAGCGTGAAGCTAAGAAAAAATCATAATTGCATTTTACATAAAATGCCTAAATATTTTCTTAGCGTGCGGCGATGTAATAAATTTTAGTAATATTAAAATAATACTTATGAATTCTCACTCACTAATGTAAATATAAACGTCCACGTATTAATGTATCTATATATAAAACAGTAGTAAAATGTTTTTTTTACATTGAATTTAATGATGTAGGGCCTTGTAAAAACGCTGATAGAACATGATTTTTTGTCTGTTCGTCACATATTTCCAAATCAATTTGAAATTTAGATTTGCAAAAATACGATACGGATGTCGAAATTACACAAGTTATATATGAATAAATTATCTTAATAAATTCATTTTCTGTATGTTTATACATAATAAACATTAGTTAATAATACATTTTGCAATATGAAACTAATTTTTACTTTAAAATACGATTAATTCGGTAAACTATAATGATACAATATAAATACAATAAAAATTCGAAAATTATTTTATTAAACTTTATGATGATGATATTTAAATGGGTTATATACGTTAATTCTATTTATGTTACTATTTATTTATATTATAAAAGTATTTAAAGATTAACAAATAACTATTAATATCTAAAACTACGACAGTTATATGACGTCATGACACACAACTAAAAACTTACAACTGCACGTCGTATCAAGTCCACGTTCGGTGATAATAGTTACTTCGATTCCCCACATACTTCAATTGGTAACTCCCGCTACGTCAAAACAACGCGTGGCTCTACGATCTCAAATATCATTGTATTCTTCCCAATATTGACACAAAAATGGTCATAACTTGTAAGCGGACGAAGTCGCAGGCTGTCATTAGTATAATAATATAACAAAAATTGGCGACCTCGACATTTTTTTACTACCTGTCCGCTTCGCGTGGAATACCCCGCCCCATTGTACAATACAAGTACATTGTATATTGTACAAACTGTGTGTATTAAGGAAAAGTTAATTATGAAATATATAATTATTTTTTGTCTTTAGTTCTTGTAATAATTATATAATTTATATTTATGCTATTTCATTTTTTTTCTTAACTGGTTTTTATATGAAATGGAATCTCTTCTAACACAAATGCTTATTGGCTTACAGTACCTACTAAATATAAAATAAAAAATCAGCTTCACGCTGTATCCCGCACACGGCAGGGTACAATATTAAATAACTGTTCTCTTTTCTATTAAAATAAAAATATATGTATAACAACAAAACTTATGGATAAAATGATCTTATCTACCAATGATAAAAATCTGCATTTTTATTATTATTTATTTTATTATAAAAATCAAACAAGCGCTATAAAATAAAAAATATATTTTATTGATAGATATGTAAAACAACTAGTATTAGCGATAGTAATTCTTATTAACAGTCGTCCACCATCCATATGTCCATATATATCCATATAATTGTTACATATTCTTATAAATTTTCCCAGTCTTCGTCTGGAGTAATACCGACTAACCTTTTAGATTCCTCCCACAACCTGCGAGACAGAACGGTGTCATTGGCAAACCAGCTGCTGTAAAATTCTGCACAATCACGAAAATGCTTTCCACTAGATTTTTCCACTCGAGGATCCGCAGCCAAGAACACAGGCATTGTTGCAACTCTATCTATAGGCCTGCCAACTATCGACAAGCCTGTGTTAAAAAAGTTTTTCAATAAAGTATTATTGTAATATCTGAAAAATTCCGATTTTACTAAACCTGGATCCATACTGTAAACATTCACTCCGCTGCCTTTAATTCTTTTATCCATTTCTACTGTAAATAACACGTCTGCCAATTTAGCGTTACAGTAAAATCCAAAATTAGAATACCTTCCCACGTCATTCATATGGTCTATGTCAATGTATCCTAAGAGAAGGGATATGGATGACACATTTACAACTCTACTTGGTGCAGAGGCTTTCATTAGTGGAAAAAGCAGGAATGTTAATAAGAAAGCTCCAAAGTAATTAACTTGCATCATATGGTGTAAGTTATCTGCTGTCAGTCGGTCTTCCAGTCCAATAGCGCCAATATTATTGATCAAAATATCAAGTCTTGGCTCCACCGTGATAATATCATTAGCGAAATTCCGAATCGATTTAAGAGATACAAAATCCATAGTCCCGGTGACTACATTGTTGTTTCTTGAACTTTTTATAATGTCATTTTTTGCACTTAATAGTTTTTCAGGACTACGACCGGCTATGATGACTCTTGCTCCACGTTTTGACAGATTTTTGGCCACTTCTAGTCCAGTCCCTGCTGTGGCTCCTGTAACAAGTGCCACCTTACCGTCCAATCGTACATCATTTTCACAATTTGTAAAATCGTCTAAGATTGGCATTATGAAAATGACGAGGTACCGGTGCGGTCGTACAGAGAGCAAGTTCAAAACTGAACTACTCGTACCTTTATGGCTTATACCAATTTAGTAAAGCAAAAAATATATCCTTGATTTGTTTTATACATTTTAGAAACACGATTACAGGATATACTAGTTTTTTTTTATTTATGTTGTGATTGTTATTCAAAATGTTTGTGTACATAGTTATAAAGATTTACTTGGTTTGTTATTATTTATAACGTACGTGTTTAATATTCTAAAGCAAAAAGTTTTTTAGCGATAGAGTCTTAGATAAGAGAAATCAATGTCAAAACAATTTATTTTGCCTCAATTCGAGATATTTAAATGTTATCCGTATATCCATATGTTTTTTTTATTTCAGCTTCACGCTGTATCCCGCACACAGCAGGGTAGGCAGAGGGGAGCTCGGTGCTAAGACACTCCGTTCCCTACTTTCTGCTGAATCCTCAATGCATTGCATGTTGAGTGGCAGAACTCGACACCAGAGCGAAGAAAAATAGAAATATAAATCAACCCCACAACCGTCGCGTTTGCGGGCGGCGCCTTTGTGCCACTGCGCTGCTGCATATGTTAATAATAAACTAAAAATACAAACAAAAAAATACTATTTAGTAATTCTATTGAACATTCATATTCAATGATACCTTATATTCATATCAACAATACACGGGTTGAGGTCGTTTAGCGTAAAGGCCAAGGGCACAAGGGTGTGACAGTTACGCGACGATTGTGGGTTCAATTCCCATTCGGGGAATTGTTTATTATTTATTAATATTTTTATTTCTTCCCGGTATTGGGTTAATGACGCAAAATATTATATTTCAAAGTTAAATTAGCAGTCTTTATCAATTAATAAGTATGTACTAATAGGTACGGAGAACGCTGCAGATGGTGATTTTGGGATCGAATTTGTGGTGTGGCTTTGTTGTTGTCACATAAGTTTTTAAAGAAATTAAACACTTTAAAATCCAAACAGCCACATATATTTATTTATGTAACTAAAGGAGAGTTTCGTATCAAATCCGCTGCTTTTTCTGCCATAGCAACTATAACAGAGTTTGGGTACAGCGATATCGGAGAAGGAAACACGCTGGCATCCATTATTCGTAAACCTTGGACGCCTTTGACCCTGAAATAAGGAATTTATATTTTAATTAAATATTATTAATGTATTGCCATCAGTGCGCAGTGTCACTAGCGTGTGACTCACGGTCATCCCATTTAGTATATTAATATTTTCACTCTGGTTCTGGTAAACAAGGAAAGCCACATTAGCCAAGTCAAAAAAGTCGGCGAAAAGTGAGCAACGGACCCATAACACCAGGTTCGCTCTGCCTACATTCCTATATTATATAGGTACTGAGTACAGCGTGAGGCTGAAAAACATAAAAAATAAAAAAAATTAAAAAGAAAAAGTTCTATAAGCAACTACATAGATTTTACATATTTAGTTAAAATTCGACACAAAATAGAGTAAAGAGAGTAATAGATAAACAAACCTAAGTTCATTGTCGACGACTTGTCCTCCAGCGCAGGTGCCGGCTGCGTGGTGTCCAGTGACTGCTACTTCTCTTAACAAACATTCTAGGTATACGTCGGGAGGAGTATGAATTTTTGGTTTTGGTTTTATAACCTCCTTTATGGGCTTACTTAATTGTTTCTTAACTCTGAAATAGCGAATATTTTCTATGTAAATAGATCAGCTTAATCTGTGAATGCTTGTTAAAATTCTATATAAAAAATAATAATATGTTATATTTTAATATCTAAATACGTAATACAATATTTTTCGTTTAGTGAGACGTACAAAGTTGAAACAAATTATGTATATATCAAGTTTTTTTGCGTACGATGGCAATCTTTGTCGGTCGAATCAGTTTTAGTTGCGCTAGTGCGTCGAGGAAGGTTTAGCTGCGTGGATTATCGCGGTACATGTAAAAAACACCCTTAAAAAGAATAAAATCATACCCAAAAAAAACACCAAAACTAACCAAAAGATCTATACGCAGAAAAAAGTTTATGTGAACTCAATGTGAGGCCAGTCATGGCGTACAAGCGTTGTGGGTTCAATTGCCACTCGAAGAAATAATATGTTTAATATTTTCATTTCCTTGTTCTGATAACACAAGGTCGGCCACTCAACACGCACTGCTTCAAGGAATCAGGGGAAAGTGGGGAACAGATAGCTTAATTTCAAGGAGTATCTAAACACTCGGCTCCCAGGTTCCTGTCACTAGGTTCCCAGCACTTTGGCTACCGCGTAAGCCTAGAAAAAAAAGAAAAATAAATAAGTAAAAAGAACAACGTTACTTTTTCCTCCGCCGAACGAGTCCCATTTGGTCCAGTTTTGTGTAGTTCCAGAAGGAGAGACATCGTTCTGGTCTCGGCCAATGGATCCTTGCCCCTATATCTTGAAACGGTTTGGTTGATAACAGCCTCTCCGCTCGTCTGATTGCTGAAACATATTTCACGTTCACTAAGTTGAAATAAGTTGATGCCTTTTAGTAAATAACGTAGAAAGTTCTTGCTTGATTGATAAAAAAAGGAAACGTAGGTTTATACTAAACTTTACAGTCAGTTGTAGGTTTCGTTAGAGTAATGATAAATCATTATATGATGAGCATGATTATTTAACATATCTGGAGTTTTATCTATTTATATTTAAAGAACTATACACTTATGTATATATTACAATCTGTGTTTTTAGTTAACTGTGTTTAAAGATCGCATTTATAACTTCAAACAATATTGTGTAATAACCATAGACAAATAATCTAAAAGAAAAAAATCAGTTCCGCCACCCAACACACAATTCTTCCACAATTAAGTGTACTGATCGGGAAAGTATCGCGGTTCCTTCTGCCTGCTATGTGCGGGTTAAAAAAAAAGTTCGAAAGCTGAACTTCTACATTAACATAACGTCGTACATGAACTAACCTTTTATCATACATTTAACATCATAATCCCGATGTAAATAATTAGGATCGACCACGACCGGTACAGTGGTGCTGGAGTCCTTCAGCGTGACAGTGCCCCTGCTCTTCGGCCGTACACACGTCGCTAGGAACATGAAGCCCTCTTTGCTGGTGTCATTGTAGAAAGGGAATGTCTCGCGAAATATCTGTTAATGTTCATTAATAAATACTTACTCTGTGCTTTTGGACAAATTTTTGTAGAATATTCTTGTGTGTGGAGAAGATGAATATATTAAATGCCAATTCCATTTTCTCCCACGGTTGTGCCCCTGCGCTGCGCCTCTACAGGCCACAATGGCCTCAAGGCCCTTCTTGTGTCTTTACTGACTTTTTAACTTAAAATTAGAATAATAACGTGTTTGTGCTCATAATTTCAATTGTAGATCCAAAAAATATTTATTATATAAAAATAAAAAAAATAAACTGTACGTAGTTTTATGTAACGCTTATATACGAGTTCCATCATTGCGTAACAAAAAAAATTAGCTAGATATTGTTATAAGCTTATATATAAATTTTATAAAAATAATTTAAAGAAGATCTAAAATCATTTATTGTGTATAAAATAATTTCTTAATATGAAGTACATTTGCTTTAAAATATCCATTAACACAACTCTGTCTTCGTCCACTTCTCGTCACAAGCCTCTGCAATCACTTACTAAGCTTGATCTTATATAGAACTTAAAATACCTATTTTTATTATAATGGAAAAAAAATAATGTAAAATACATTTTATCCAATATACCTTAGACTTGTAGTTAGATAAATCACGTAATAATCTTTCACTGGCTGAACCCATCGAGAACAGCATTAAAGCTGAAGTATTTCTATACTCCAGACCGGCGACAGGTGGAAACGCTAAATAGCCTACAAAAAAAAATTCAAAATATTTTTTATATGGTGTTAGATTTAATACGTTGTTACGAAATTTAACAGGAAAATATAGCTAGCTTTTATTACAAATGTTTGTTTGTGAGTTTATTTTATAGCCGCAGTATGTTTATATATAAAAAAATTGTTTCGTTTCTCTTACCAAAGAGACACGAAACTAATTTTTCTCTACACATAACAGATATGTTATGCCAAAAATGGATTGAAAGTAATTATAATATAAGTATTATTAAGCTTAATGTCTTACTTATATACTTAGTTTTTTAAGTAATAATTCTTCATCTTACCGGTTTTATACCAAAAATAGTTCACTAACGTTGAAACACTGAAAACTTTGGCTAGAGTAATGCCGATAGGTTTCTTGATGCTGACGTAGATAGGCATGTTCATGTGGTCGTGGAAGTTTCGACCGACACGTTCGTTTTCAGATATATGATCTATCCTGAGCCTAAAACATAGATAAAATAATTACTCGGTGTCCTGAAAGCCGTTTTTCTTTTTGAAGAAAGTACCAAAGTGAGGTCGTTGGGACGTAGTGGCACAAGGGGGGAAATTAAATATTATTGCAAAGTGGAGAACGGAGTATCTAAACACTAAGTACCCTCTGCCTACCCTGCTATATGTAGGTACAGCGTAAAGCTGAAAAAACAATGAAAGCAGCTATCTACTGTGGGTAAGGGCTGTGAGCATGCAATGATTGGAAATGTGCCAAAAGTGAAAACTTCTGTACTGATAACTATCATTACTTTGCAGTCGTTCAAAAAATGAAGCAATAACTTCTTATTTTGAATAAAATTATTTGAATTTTTGAAAATTGAAATTCCTTACACTAGTTTCCTTTATTAAATAGCTATTATTCAGTTTCCCATTCCACAATAAATAAATATTAAAATAATATAACATTATATTTTTAATAATTTCTTTCATAAAAATACCTTTTCATTAAGTTTCTTGGCCCAATCCCCGATAAGATCATCAACTGTGGTGTTTTAATGGCACCAGCGCTTACAACGATCTCTCTCTTGACAAATATGTTGTCCAGATTGCGGTGATCTTGTAATATGTAGAGTGATGTAGCCTTTTTGTTTACAAATCTGATCTGAAATTAAATTAACGCTTTTATTTTTAAATTGCAAGCTGGTTAAACAGTTCCTTTGTGGTCAGTGGTGATGCAGTGGCACAAGTATGGACTGTAACCCGCCTGGTTGTGAGTTCTATTCCCGCTGCCAACCCTACTGTGTGCGTGCCTGCTGCTCATTTTTTATTATTTACTTATGTCCAAACAGTCTGTACTTTCTTGATAATCCATTAAAACACTTAAATTAATTTTGATGAAGCATAGCTTACAGCTTGGTAATAAACAACTATTGTTGAGGCTCAGCGAGAGAAGTACCGCCACGTTCGGCCAAAAAGTAAGTAACAAGGTTACTTATATTTTTTCATGCGGCTATTGTCTTTAAAAAAAATCCAGTTTTTAGAATTTATTCTTCAATTAAAAAGCTATGCAACTCACTGAAATCGCCTGAGTCTTTAACAGCACGTGCAAGTTCGTTCTTCTCAGTGCCGGCTTCAGGTATGCGTCAAAAGTTTGGAACCTGTTACCATCTCGAACATTCGCTGTGGCTTTTCTAAACAAAGTATGTTTGTCAGCAATACTTGAAGACGCCTGTTTGAAAACTTTCATCATTTCGTTCTCTTCGTCGATGAGCTTCAACTTCATTGGAGCCTGCATACAATGTACTATATTATTAAAATAAATATCAATAAAATTAAGTATAGTTTTTTTTGCATTATTATTTACAAACATTAAAGTAAATTTCTATAATTCTTATATTGTTTTACATGTTATATAATGGAATTTTATTTTATTTAAATTATTTTATTTCTCACCTCAGAACAAAATCCTTTTGGTGGGCAAAAATCAGAATCAAACTCGCTTTTTACAGTTCCAAAGGCTTTTAGGAAGTATGGTTTTAAATCTGCTAAGGTCCATCCTTTGAAACCAAGTCTCGACCATCTATTAAAGTCTTCAGGCAAACCAAAACCGTGGAGAAGAAAGTTAATTTGGCTGGATCCTCCTGGACCTTTCCCACGTGGAATAATTGGAACCTAAAAAAAAAATAAAAGTCAATAACATACAGCACAGCAAGCAGGTGGAACTTAGTGGTAAGACACCGTACACTTTTCGCCAAATTCTATGACATTGTGTGGCGGAACTCACATAGCAGGGTAGGCAGCGGCAACCTGTGTTACCTTACACGCATTGTTCCCGTTCCCGCGAGACACTTCCCTTGCCCACTTGCCGCCGTAAAATTATTCATACTTTATTTAAAATTCATTATTGGGGAGCTGGAACTGGTTTGGGTTTTTTAAAATTATTCAATACTTTTATTACATGATTTATATACATTTTACATTTTTAAATACATTATTGTAAAATATTATTAGTATAAACTAGATGCAGAGATGCAGAAATAGTTAAACATAAGTTCAACTATTTCTGCATTGGATGCCACCAACTAAATTGTTCGTAAGTTTTGTAATACCTGATTGTGCAATCCAAAAGATGAATATTTCTGCGAAGTCGCGTGCACTGACCAGTCATTGTCGCCTTGCTGTGCTGCGGTCGACACTAGCGGTATCTTTGTGAAGTAGCTCATGTGGTCTCCAGCTTCCACTAACAATATCTTCAAATTTGGATCCTCGGAGAGACGCGCCGCGAGCACACATCCTGCTGTTCCAGCACCGACTGATAAAAATAATTTTTTTTATTTATATTTATTTATATAAAAATATAAATACCTTAGATATTATGTAAGACTAATATAACTTATTTAGGTTCCCTTATACTTCCTTTATTTATACATCCCTTTCAAACATTTTTTTAAAATAAGTTAACTTATCTTTCTGAAAATTTTATTTTATTTCGTTATACATTCTCACAACCCTCCTCAATAAAAAAATAAAATAAATAGAGAAGAGTGCACTGACTCATAATATCTTACCGATGATATAATCATATCTTTTCTCAGGTTTCGAAACGAAACTCGTATAGACATTTGAATATTTTTGATATACGATGTAAGACACGACAGCCACTAATATACTAATTAGGTAAGAGTACACGGCCATTTTGCATTACCAAAGTGAACTGTTACAGCGAGGCGGGTAACCAGACTGGCTGCTTAATCTAGACATGCTACCGGCACTAATTGGATTAAACAGGAGTATGAAACCTTTGCGATCTATCTCTGAAAATCTTTTCTGTACTAAAAATTTATAAATTATTTACATTAGTAGTTTGGTATTGGTCTAGTTAAAGTATGCTCTATATAAGCGTAAAAATGGGGTTGGATGAGTACGGGCTAACCCCAGAATGTCCACTATCAAAAAAGTAAGCCTGATAATTAAAGTACAGAAATCTTTACACAAAAAGCTTCGTTAGAAACTAAAGTCAAGCTCCTCTCCCCGGAAAATATCTCTAGATACGCCAATGGTCGATTTCATTTTGGACTTACTATAGACCATATTGAATTTTTCTGTTCGACAATATCTCTCTAGTTTAAATGTTGGTAAATAACAATCAAGTGAAATGAATATATATTTTTTAAAACTAAAAGCCAGTGGTGACACAAGTTCACAAGTGTTGTGGGTTCGA
>JBAIZZ010000925.1:0-10047 GCA_037355905.1 Heliconius aoede | reverse complement strand
ATTTGTAATATCAAGAGAAATAACTTTAACACGTTCCAAAAAAAAAAATAGATTAATTAGTTATTGCTTCGGTTAAAAAAAAAATTATACTCAAAAGGGATTTCATACAATATAATATTTGATAGATATTTTTGGGTTACCTATGCAGATTTATATGGGGTTCTGTGTGTGCGTGATGATGAATGATTTTTTTATTTGTATTTTTTAACTTAATTTGTAATTTAATTTTTTTATTCCATTCTAACTTATTAAAGATATACTCTTTCGATAGTAAATTGTAAAATAGAAATGATAAATGATTCCCTACATATTATAATGAATTATGAAGATTACACTGTATTCACCTTTGGCCACGAGACGTGCTCGGTCATCAGTCTTGTACTAACTAGTTAAAATTTGTAATAATAGGTATACCTACCTCTTGCTTTAATCGTCAAACATCCATTACTGTATTTATGTTTTATGTAGGTTTTTATGTGAATATAAATGTATGGTATATACGGCATACCTTAATTAAACAGCGATATGTTACGATTGAATGTTTTTCAGCATCATATACCTAAAAATTTATGAAGTTCCACTGGCGAAGGTACGTAGTAATAGCAATTATTAACTAAAATTGGGTTATATCTACTAAATAATATTAAACAAACAAAATAATAATTAACAACAAAAATAAATAACAACTCAACAGCTAAATATTTTCAATAATAAACGAATACATTCAAGCATTTAGTATTAAATCATATAAAGTTGTTATTTAAAAAAAAATCTCATGTATAAAATTTCATTTCAATTTTTATCACCACATTCCGCCCAGTCCCGGAGTCCAGCGCTCGGAAAAATTAAATTAGTTGAAAAAAATAATAATAATAATGACACGTAGTTTAAGAGGCAGCGCGGCGTGATGGCAAACCTTGTCGAAGCAACGCCGCCGCTCGATAAAATTCCGTCTGGCCATTTTATTTTAAGGCGGGCATTAACAGCTTGGTAATTAAACATCGAAATGTCGCTGCCTCTCTGAACGGAGGCGTCGCCCTGAGTAATGGGACTTTACCCAGGCTACTTTAACGCGATCGCCCTGATAACTGTGAGTGCAAAACCAAAACCAAACAAACCGTACAACATTAATCATCACCTTAAAAACTATCATCATTTTGTTAATGAAAAATCCTAATCGCACCATCTGTAGGTGTTCCGAAGTGATTTTTCTCGCATTACAGCATCATGTCCCACAATGCGAACAAGAACTGAAGTGGTCCAAATCAATTGGTTTATCAATTCCGTTAATTTGAAAGGATAGCTTACCTCTCGTCCATGGAACGCAACCGTAATTGGTACAATTAATGCAACGCTCCAAAGAATCGATTCTTTCTTCGTATCGACAGCAGACATATTGAAGGCATGCTTGGAATGAATCGGGCTCGAGCTTAACTGCCCACGCTTTGCAGAATAGAGATAATATCGTTAATGAATCTCCATTGGAAACAAATATTTCGCATATTGGAGCTTCGGTGAGATTTTATTTTGAATTCAACTTCTGTAATAATAATTACACAAATATTTGTGTTAAAATGTTATTAATGTTAATAAAACTGTTCGCATCAACATATCAAGGGTAGAAAGATACTAGGTATATGTATGTATATAGCGTTTTCCATGAATTGTGATGAAATATCGGTGTAAACTTGGTAATCCGAGATGAGGCATGTCAAGCTCCGCACGTGCAGCTCAGACAAGACCTCGTGGGTGGTGTATCGTATGTTGTTTTTTTTTTTTACTTTTCTTTCCTAACTTGACACGTGATCGACATATAAACATAGTCAACACAATTTTATAGCAAGATAATGCAATTTTTCTTTTGAAGTCACCGTTTCTTGCTTTATAAGTACAATTTTATTTACAAAATTGTATATACTTATATATTCAATAATCGCAACTTTATGATTACATACTATCAAGATAGTCCATATAAGTTTACTGCCTTGTGCGTATACACACAATATATAAAACAACTGCTTTGAATGTATAATAATAATTATACAATGAAATACTAATTGAAATGACAGCCGCTTTTTACAACCAAGGGAATCATATTACGCTTTTTAATTTTAAATGAACATTGCTTAAGTTGAGAAAGAAATCCCGAAACTTTTGTACAGATCATGAGCGGACATTGCAAACAATTTCTCTAAGGTGGTCAAACGATAAAATTTGATTGCTGACGACAACGACCACCAACCACTGACCACCTAGATAGTAATTCTAACAAGCAAGGGGGTCTGGAACAAAAACTCGAAATGTCCAAATTTAGACCAAATCCAGAAGATGGTGATTAAAATGTTCTACAACGTACAAATTCATTTTAAATGACATAATTATGTGAATAGTATATATGTACTTCTTGTATATAATATATTAAGTACATGAACTATAAAGAATTTTATAATTTGCAATTATATAGATAACAGAAAGTTAGTAAAGAAAAAAAAAATTATTAAACATTTAACAAATCTAAATATAATAATTTCAATAGCTACGTATAATATTCGTCGGAACGCTCATTTCTTGTGTCACGCGTCATAAAACTGATTAATTGGCCTCCATCACTGATTCGAACAAAGAAAAAAAGAATGACACCAAGCAAGCAATGACCTTTCATAACGAGGAGCCGTCACTCAGAGCCGCATGAGGGCCGCCGATTCGCTTGACAACTTCAATTTATATGCAGCTCGATGGTCGATGCCGACATGCAACCTCCTGTCTCCGTTCCATGGTCAGTAATAAAGTCATGGTACTAATAGCTTTTCAAATTATAGTGACCCGAAAAACGCCCTTTTGAAATATGATTGAAAAACATTCTCCAGAAGCCCGTAGGGCTTGGTGAGGCATTATTCTCGATCGAGACGTATATTTGGAACAATTAATATGTTTAAATGACATGTTATTATAGAGAATTACCAGTATTAAAATTGGTTGCAAAAACAGTAAGTTTTGGCGAGGCGCTCGTAGCGTCCACTTGGGTGGTTCGACAGATGTTCTCTCTTTTGGGTCCAAAAAATATCCATCGATTTAGGTATGTTTGAAGTCGTTAGATCGCGATTTTGTTTCTGTAATTGACGTTTTCTGAATTTAAATTGACATCATAAGGTCAATTTAAATTCAGAAAATAACATGAGATATTAGAACAGGTATAATCAATTTAGTTATTTTAATTTTATTAACATTATCGTAGCATATTTGACATAAAAATGGGCAGACTCGACCGGATTTAATACCACCTCCGGCATTTAAAACCGGCGTGAAGTAGTGGCCCTTGCCACTGCGTTTCGCATTAGGTAATGCCGGGCCCCGGTGCCCTTCATCTCCACCTTAAAGGCTGGCAACGCACCTGTGGCTCCTCTGGTGTTGCATGGGGTCGTGGGCGGCGGTGATCACTTACCATCAGGTGACCCGAACGCTCGTTTGCCTTGTCCTCTCCTATAAATATATATATATATATATATATATATATATATATATATATATATATATATTCCCAAGCAATCCTGACACTTGATTATTTTTTGACGAAACAATTCTTTGTGAGTTCCTATGGAACGATTATAATTGTCAAAATCGTATAAAATTCTATTAAGTAATACCTAAGAATAATCAAAAATATTTACAATTTCAACGCCATTTTATTTATCACTTGATTATATATTTATTTTTCATTTGTACGTGTTACCTACGTATATGAAAAGTCATATTTTACGTTGAATTATTAATTTTAATTATGTAAACTAACGTACAAAAAAATCAAATTACCTTTACGAAATACGAAATATAATATAAAAAATTGTGTCTTCCGATTCGTATCAACTCTTTAACTGCAATATTAGATATTCTGTGTACATGTAATTTTTAACCTACATAAATCTTCCAAAGGTAGTCATTTTGGATGCTACCAGGGTGGCATGATCGCATGATAACGCAGCAAGCAGCACTTGTAGTAAATTGCTCCTCTCGCCATAATTCCTCAATAGCCTGCTATTAGCGTCAAGACAGTGCAAACAAACAGATACAATCAAACGTATTATGACGAATAATTCTGACCACCTGAGTTGAGGACGATAAAGTAATTATTATTTTATTTAGAATATTTTTTCAACAAACCATTGAAATTTACAATGATTTAATAATTAAAATTAACAAATTGATTGATTGTCTTAAAGTTTTAAAAAATCCTTTAAAATCACTGATAAGAGTTTCTTTTTAAGTTTTTTAAATGAAGATAAATCGAAAACGAATATTTTTCAATCATATTTCAAAAGGGTGAATAAAAATTACAAATATACGATTTAAACAATTTATTTTGTACATAAAATGGCATATTATGTCTTTTAAGTATATAAATTTAACTTACATAATACAATAATATCACTTTTATATTTCAAACCTCATCTACACATATTAATTACAGGGCATTATTAAAATCTTTCTTATACTAACACACTACACTACATTCATTTTTGACAATTTTATACAAACGCACATTATTTATACAAATTATAAGGAATACGATTTTTACAGAAGATCAAAGATAATATAATAATACTTTAATGATTTTTAGGCCAATCAAAATTTTATTAAAATGTATTTCACTTTGTAATTATCTTTTTTAATCTATATAAATATACGTCACTGACCGACAATAGGTGGTAACTGGTGAAGGAAGACTACTGAGCTATTATGGTAACAACTTATTATTTTTATAACATTTAATATAAGTATATTTGTCGTTAATATTATTTAAAATAATTTATTTATTACATATGATAATGTATATCGATATATTTACCTATCAATAATAATGGAAGACAATACGATTTTGCTGTATAAGGCACGTAGAATTCTAACTTTAATCTCTTAGAAATAAAAAATAAACTAATTGGCGCGTTTATTAAATAATTTAGGCTACACAACACAATCATTATACTTCAATTGTCAAATACAATTACATTTAAATTGACAATAATTGACATTGATAATATTAAAATTAAATAAACCAGATATTTTTAATGACAAAATTAAAATATAACATTGTCAAGGTTGTGAGCGTTTAGTTAAGTTATTAATTAACATAGCAACAATCTATGTATGTTATATATAGTAGTAGATAAAATATTATCCTTAATATAGGCATGCGCAGGTTTTAATTAATTATAAGAGTACTTATATTTTTGCAAAATAATATTGTGTTTATATGTTTTTACATAAAAAGTAAGCATTAAGAATTTGTCGATTATGTTTTTAGCAAACGATATAATATCACGTAAAAAAAAGGCACTGAGTGCTTAATTGAAAATATAAAAAATATTTATTTCTATTAATATTAATGGATTTACGTCCTTTCTCATGAAATACTGTCTTAGATGTCTTTCGAAAATTTACAATCGTAGCTTAAATTATGTTATACGGAAGACTTAAAACTAAAAAATATAGTAAATAATGCCCTAATGTTAATTTAACACAGACCAAGTACTGACCAAACAGAACAAACAATAGGTTTAATATGTACAAGTTAGGAACTTTTATAATCTATCACTCTGTTATATTATATTATTAAAACTTTAAATTGTATTATTGGACTTGTCATTTATTTTTAACAACCAAATATAGAAAATATAATCCGCCTTATATATTTATATTTTTGTAAGAATAAGTATTACAAGCTTATTTAACTTTTCTTACTATTACTCTACTCTAGATTTATATCACAGATTTTTTTAACGTACTATAATCCAACTGTAGCTCCAGATTTTGTTCAACATGTTATATTTGAAAGATTATTTTGAATCGATTTTTGTGCACATTATTTTCTCAGTCTAATTACACGTGAAATCGAATTTTACGAACTCTAATATCACCATGGTCGCCAAGGTTTTTCTTCTGGCGGTTTCCTAGTAACTAAGGCAAGAGGAGCAGGTTCCTCAGTTGGTGGAGGAGGTGTTTCCCACCCAGAACTGGCTGGAGAAAAACATCGTGGTTCTGAGGAAGTAGATGAAATATCTCTGGGCGACAATGGAACTAAATTTGGTATAGAACCCAAAGTACTTGCATTCACTCCGGCTGGTAGTACCAGAGCGATGTCGCCGTTGGATAATCTTGTTGGAACTAGACGTACACCTGAACCGGAGCCAGCTGGAAACAAAATATTTATTTACATTTTGTTCCAAATAATAGCTTTTCGTTAATTAATACAATTTAAAGACTAAAAAAATATTTTATAATTATTATGTTGTTACTTGTGAATCAAAAAAATATACATATTTTATATAAAAGGCACAAGTGTGCGACTGTAAATGCAAGAAGCTTTAAGTTTGATTCCCACTCGAGGAAATAGAAAAATAATATTTTGATTTCCTCACTATGGTAACGAGGGAACAGCACGGCGTTGAGTTACGTTACTCAACACTTAATGGATCCAGAATTCGGCGGAAAATGGGAAATGAAAGTGACTTAACACCAGGATCTAGGTCCCTGCTATGTGCGCGTTACAACGTGAAAATTAAAAACGTACCAAACCTACCCGAAATAAAAATTGTAGAGTGCTGTGGGGGTACAACAGCGTCTTCAACGTCCGACGGAGGAGTTGGAGCCGCAAATGGTCTGGAACCAGGCGTGTTCACACACCCTTCCAAATGACGGACCAGCCGTCGTTTCAAACTTGACTCTATGCCGGGAAATTTAACTACTTCAGACAAACAATGTCTGTAGCCTGCTTTAAATCTATCCGGGGAGGTCCCTTCTGATCGCAGTCCCTCTAAGTGCTTCACTGTCATTTCTAATATATCCGCTTTTTCCAGTTTTGAATGGCGTGCCGGCTGCAACAATGAAATAATTTAATAATTAGAATAATATTTATCATTGTAATATAAAGCTCGAAAGTCTAATATAATCATAAAAGTGATTTATATTTTTAATGCACTGTATAATTACTTACGTCTTTCTTCATCGCGTCGAGGATAAGAGCCTTTAATTCATTCAAGCAGTTGTTGATGCGCGCCCGCCGCCGTTTTTCCATTATAGGCTTGTTACTCTAAAACAAAGAGAACGAGGTCATTATAAAACTTAATATAATGTATTTTTCTATATGCGTAGTGTTTGTTTATATGTGATTCAAACAAGTTTTCTAGATGCAATTGTTGTTCACATATAATACAAAAGTATTTTTCTCCATAAAATAAATACTAAAACTAAGCTGGTTCGCTTCTACTTATATATGCATAATGTATGTATATATACGTAGATTTCTTGCTTGGTCTTTGCGTACTTTAGAAAAAAATGTATTGAGGTAAATTATTATCTTTTGTATAATTTTTTTTTCAGTTTCACGCTGTATCCCGCACACAGCAGTGTAGGCAGAGGGAACCACGGTGTTACGACACTCCGTTTCTCTACTTTCTGCCGAATTCTGAAGGCATTGCGTGTTGAGTGACAGAACTCAACGCCGCGCTTTGCCTCGACACCAAAGCGAAAAAAATGGAACTATAAACGTAAACAAATATTTCACTTCCTCGAGTGGGAATCGAACCCACAACCGTCGCGTCACACCCTTGTGCCACTGCGCCGTGACGGCCTCGGCTGTATAATATACGAGTATAAATTCGATCTGACAGACAAATCTGTGTATAACGTCAAATAATCTATTTTTCAACATCGCATTATTATGACAAACAGATAAGCAATATTATCCACCAACGATACTACATATAATTTACAAATAATATAATTGTTTTCGAATATTAATAGAAAATACAAAGTAGTCAATGAGAAAGATGCGTGACAAAATTATCCGTGAATCCACGATAACAAGCGCGTGCTCCGTTCAAGGTGAAGGCCGTGATTGGCGCGACGTCGGACGTGACGCCGTGTCACGCGCTACACGTGATTAATGCCGTAGCGTATGTACTATAACCTGATTTCACATTGTAGTTGTAGAGTCGTGAAATTATTAGCATTTTGTATGGCATTAACAAATGTAGGGGTATGTGTATGGTGATCACTTTTTCCTCTCATGATATTATTATTATTATAACAAAGAAATGCATCTATTTAAATATAAAAAATATATAATCATATATATAATATAGCTAACACGGTCGCACACAACCACGCTCAAATACATTTTAAACTATTTCTTTTTTTTTTTAAATAAATATTGTGAAAACAAAAAAAATATTGCGAACCGCTAATTATATTTTCCACATAGGTAATTTTGATCCGTAGAGACGTCGACAACATATCTTTTATTATTATCTTTTCTTCACACTGTATCCCGCTATGTGCGGGAGGGTAGGCAAAGAGAACCTAGTACTAACTTTGCACTTAGTGAGTACTTCGCACTGCTAAGTGGTCAAATTGCACTGAATTCTGGTGGCATTCCATGTTGTCTCTTGCCTCGTTACCAGAGCGAAGAAATGAATATATTAAGTATATAATTTTCTCGAGTGGGAGACGAACCATAAGCTGTAGCGTTTACAGCGGCACGCTTTTGGCCTTTTTTGTTATCTTCGTATATATAAAGCCCGCGCACAATGTAACTATTATTATTACTATAAAATGACGTGATGATTATAACGCATGATTTGCAATTTTCATATTTAATAATGCTGTAAATATTATTTTGAGTAATATTTCTTCGTTTGTGGTTTTTAAAAAACTACTCTTTTTAGTTCTGTATGTCTTTATATTTATAAACAGATAAGTATATTAAAATGACATCCCTTTAACTTTTTTTATTTATTTTTCATTTATTAATCAGGCGCTGCTTGCTTACAATGAAGTTGATTTTTTATTTTGATATGATATTTACAATTAAAAGATCCCGATGATAATATAAATTGAATATACAATTAATGAGAAAAATAAATGACAACATTACAATATAAGATTTAAAATAAGTTAAGGCTTTAATATAATCTGTTGAAAATTGAACTCTACTAATCTGTAGGTAAGACTATTAATGATAGAGGTATCATTCTAATACTTCCGACACCCGAAGGTGTTTCCGGAACTGATACACTAATTTAATCTGTTCTTTGTGCTGACGCGTCAGTAGATACTTATTTACACCTCGCGACTCATTCGCGACTTCGCCCGCATGTACTACAATTTATTTATTTTTTCATTTGAACGTAATGCTTATGATCTTATTTTTTATTATAAGTATCTATAGATAAAATATTTAACAAACTAAAATGATTGCGTTCAAACACATTAATCAGACAAAAACATAAGAATTTTATTTCATCGAATACAAAAAAAAAATACGAAGAATTCCATCGATCGCAAAGTATCTGATAATAATTTTATTAATTTTTCAAGTAGCACGCAACACTGTCATTGGAAATAACGAATGGCGTCTCACAAAAAGACGACAGAGCCGCAGATAACACTGCCAGCGACCTCCGACGCGCCGCCGATCACGTTTTATTCGTTATTTATTAATGTCAGGTATATTATCAGTGATGCTTCAGTGAGTTTAAAAGCGACGCGTTTATCTTAATATTGCCGAAGGATATAATTATCCAACAGTCACATCATAGTGACACTGCACTGCGTGCAAGGGTCTCAGTATTAATAATATCTTATGAAGTTTTCTTGTGCAATTCTTGAGGCTTTGCATTTGAGTGGTGTAACTCAACGCCGCGTTTTGTCTCTACACCAGAAGGATAGAATGAAAATATGAAATATTTCATTTCTTCTAATGAGAATCATATCCACAATCTGTCGCATTTACAGTCAGTCACGCGTTTTTGCCCCAGCGCCGCAACTGGCCTAAAAATGAATGTTCGTTTTAAAAAATATATAATTATTTATAAAAATACATATTCAAAGTAGATTTAAAAATAAATTTGAATGCACAAATACGCACGCTACGAAGTAGAGTCAAAATGGAGCGCTGTCACTTTGTCTAATACCTTACACTTTACAATCTCCTGTTGTATAATGCACGTGTGCTACGAGTATGACAGAACAATGCAATTTTGAATACAATAA
>JBAIZZ010000924.1:0-10075 GCA_037355905.1 Heliconius aoede | reverse complement strand
ACCTGATGGACAAGAATATAATGATATAAAATACTGTCGACGAGTCATAGAGTTAATTTTCTGGACTTTCGCGTTCGAAAATATCAAAAGTAAAAAAATATATTAAATTCTCTGCATCTTTCAATACAATATCTACATATCGATTGATACCTTAATTCGTATACCGCGTTTTAGCATCTCTCATAAATTTATGGAATGGTATGCGAATTAATGTAATGATATAGAGATAATGTATATAAATATAAATGGTCCATTCAAATTACAAATTACTAAGGCTAAGAAATTATACAATTTTTTAAACTAGTCCTTGATTTCCGAAAAACCAGACTAAATTCTTGAAACACGTTTATTAAACCTAAGCTTCTTTAAGTAACAATAAAAATAAAATTTCTAAGTAATAAACTTTAATAAGCAACTTTAATAAGCAAATTAAATTACTTTTTTCAATACACTCCGTCTTTTATATACATGTAATAATTTGAATGCCTCTGGTAACAAGATATTGCGCGACATTAAGTTCTGCCACTCCACATACAATGTCTTGAAATCTTGTGCGACACAAAAAAACTGTTATATAAAATATTGTCGACTGGTTGTGACCGCATTGAAGTTAGCTGTAGCGCAAATTAGATTTTATGGATCATTTTCTTTTGATTATTATCGTCCCGAGCGTGAGTAAACATTGAACAAAAATTCAAAAACTTAACCTAATCTTACGCGACCACAACCTCACCTCATCTACAACACTATAATTCTGTCACTAACCTCAGCATCACTACAATGCACGCTGGCACCGCACGCCAGCAGGTGTCGGGCCATCGCCAGTCGATTGTCCAACGCTAATACATACAATGTACTGCGGCGGTCCGCATCTAGCGCGTCCACGTCAGCACCGCGATTGTGGAGTGATGTAACTGTTGAGAATTGGCCTTCTAGTGCAGCCAGTCTGAAGGAAAAAACAAAAAAAAATCTATGAAAAACATTATAATGTACAGCTCCGCGTGGGTGGAGCGATATGACTGTTGAGAATTGACCTTCTAACATCTTCTTCTTGAGTAAAACAAGATGCGGAGATAAGATCCGTCACTGAACATGCAACATCTCCAATTTAAGAAGAAAACAAAGAATGTGTCGGGATGTCTCTTTATCGCTGTGCGTAGTCTGCTATATGCGGAATCAAGCACGAAACTGAAAAGAAAAAACATAACTCACTGCAAAACACTCAGCACGGTCCTGCTTTCAGCATCCATGTTATCAACGCAAGCCCCCCAGAACAGCAGCAGGCGTGCTGGTGCCGCGTGTCCCGCTGCCGCGGCCGCCCAAAGAGCTGTGCGACCCGCCAGGTCTGAGGACTCGATGTCGGCTTCAGCTTCGAGCAGAAGTTCGCAGGTTTCTCTAATCATAGGGAAAGCAGCATAAAGTTATAGAGGGTAATTATAAATAGAGTACGACGCGTCGTGGTCGTTCTAAAGGTGTTTTCTGATATTTTGCTTATTATTTACTCGAAAAGAAATATTTAAAAATAAGAAAATGTCCTAAAATCAAATCTGTGTAGTAATATTCAATTAACTTCAGGGGGGGGCACCACTCGACTGTAAGTAAACATTTTAAGTTTTATCTTAAAAAGAGTTTTTAATTTCGGTCTTATTTGTTGCTGAATTTGTGTAAAAGTTTCATAAATACATTAAATTAAATAAATTCTTCATCTATGTTTGTACTTTCTTGTAAAGTTACCAATGATATACATAATATATAAAACAGTAAACTGTAACATTTTGAAATTTAGTATTTATTTATATTATAATTAATATTTATTATAATTTATTTATCAATGAAATACTATTATATATATATATTATATCACTAGAAATCAGAAGTGGTGAACATTAAAAAAAACTAAGCAGGATGGTGTGGAATTTGCCATACTTACGTATGTCCCTCAAAAGCAGCCACCAATAACGGTGTAGCTCTATCCCTATCTGCCTTATTCACATCCGCACCCCTCTCTATAAGGAGCGCTGCGCAGGCACTGCCCGCGGCGCACAACGCCGCCACTGCGAGGGCCGTACGACCTGGAAAAATGTTGGACCATAAGCTATTAGTAACTATTAGTGACAATTAATGACTACTACTAACCATTACTGACTTAGTAGCTATTAGTGACTATAAGTGACTCACCATCATGATCAGCATGATCGACACCAGCGCCAGCGTCCAACAACAGCCGCACTATATCAGCGTGTCCCATATACGCGGCCGCCATCAACGGCGTCCTGCCTTCCGCATCAGCTCGTTCTGGTTGAGCACCACCAGCTAATAACCGGGCTACCACCGCCTCGTGGCCGGACCAGGCTGCAGCCCTGGGTAATAGATAGGCAAAATGCTAATTATTTATTTTAAAAATCTTTTTAAAAAATTGGTATGCACAGCTTGAAAGCAAAGCTTACCTCAAAGCTGTTCTGTTGTCAGCATCAACACAGTCTACATCACAGCCGTGGTCTAATAACACATCCACAACCTGCAAATATAAAAAATATATTATTAGTATTGTATATAATTTTAAAGGATACAAGGGTGTGACTGTAACCCGACGGTTGTGGGTTCAATCTCCACTCGAGGAAGTGATATATTAATTTAAGTTTACATTTCTATATGGTGTCTTCTCTCTGGTGTCGAGGCAAAGCGCGGCGTTGAGTTCTGCCACTCAACACGCAATGCCTCCAGAATTAGGCAGAAAGTGGGGACCGTGAGGAGTGTCTTAACACTAAGTTCCCTCTGCCTACCCTGTTGTGTGCGGGATACAGTGTGAAGCTAAAAAATATTTAAATAAACGAATAACGGCGAGACATTAAATAGTCTATTTTCTTTGCCTTTCCTCGCCCTTCCTCCCGCTTATATCTTTTTACAGTCGCCCCCTGGTATCCCTTACTCACCTCCACATGTCCAGCCCATGCCGCAGCGCGCAGTGGACTCCACCCATCAGCATCTGCCACAGCAGAAGCTCCATTCTTCAACAATAGGGCCGCTGTGCTGGGTTTACCGGCGCGCGCCGCTGCGTGCAGCGCCATGCTGCCGGTCGCATCAGTCGCTTGTGCTAGTTCGGGGTAACGCTGAAACAAACAAATAGATATGATCCTAATAAGGCCTACACATTTTTTTTATAGGCTTTATTAGGGCATGACACATGAGTAAACAAAACAACAATAACGTAGAATATACAGATAATATGGCATTTTGACATTTGTGAGGAGATGGCTTTACGTATAATTATCCTATAGACATAATACAGCAAACCATGTACGAATAAAAATGCAAATACTTACTGTTTTCTCGGCAAGAATTTTATAAAAACAAGCGTGCGCTCCGCGTCGCAATTGTTTTCGACTGCAGGTTCCAACACGTTCGCGGCTGCTCGAGCGGCCTGCTGTGTTTGTGTGCATTAGTTGATGTACACGCACACTTCTACAAGAATTGACGGGCATTTGAAATCGCGAAGCGGTAAATTTGAATAATAGGCTTTATTAGGGCCTAGGCTTAATTTGGGTCACCCACCTTACTGTAATATTCTATTTAATATTCGGGAATTACAAAATTTTGAGGTGATGACATACATATATGAAAGGTATGGTCGACAAGTCGTGTCCGCCCAGAAAATACCTTAAGATGGCTCCATAGATTTTTTGATTACAGATTTTTTTTTTTACTTTTAAACATTTTCTTCCCAAAAGCGGGTAAACAGTGCTCTCTAATATAAAATAAAATAAATTTTTCTATGTATGAACCAATTTATGAAAATCAAGCACTAAAATATATAAAATATATTTTAGTGCTTGATATAAAATATATAATCTTGAAGAAAAGTTTGCCAAAATACAACAGTAAAAATAAAATTGCATTTAAATCGCTTGAGCCATTTGTGAGATTAACGTCTACAAAAACGCACAGACTTACACAAAAAAAATTAAGAACCATTATTTAAACGACGGGAAGGAAAGGGTATAAATGGGTATGGAGTGTCTAAGCTCTAGGTTCCACCTCTACTCACTACTTTGTGCGAGATAGTGTGTAGCTAAAACAATATTTTAGATTCTATTCTATTGATACATAGACCCTAATAATGGATTTTCATATATCTCCCGTGTATATATTTTATTATTAAAAATTTAAAGACAATAATTTACCAAATCATTATAATCCTCCGGTTCGGTTTGCGCAGAGTCCGTCCTGCTCAGTTCTAATAGCGCTTTTAACACTCTCCTATCGCGAGGCCAGTGAGTTGTGTTCCCATTCACCAGCTCCGGCATTAAGCTTTCTAGGGTTGATTGCTCGACTGAAATAAAAAAAATATTCATTAATAGGATAATATTTCATCGTACGCGTAATAGTTGTGGGTTCGATTTTCGCGACGAAACGATATTGATATGATTGAATTTTCAGGCCTCGAAAAAAATAGATTAACATGATAGGTTGTCAGATCGATTTCCACTTCTAATTTCACTAATAAAATATATTTTCACAATAAAAAATGAGTAATAGGATTTTTAAGGAAGCAGTCTTGAATACCTTGTAATGACTAAAAGCTACGGTAAAAGCATGAATCAACTAACGTCACAAGAAATCAAAACAACATAATTTGTTATATTTTGTTACACTGTATGAAACAAATAGCAGTTTAGGCTTAGATGGAACTTCTAAAGACAATGCGTTCTCCATTTTCTGCAGAATTGTGGCGGCACTATGTGTTAAACGGTAGAACTCAACGCCGCGCTATGCCTCGTTACCAGAGCGAAGAAATTAAAAAAAATAATTTCCTCAAGTGGGAATCGAACAAACAACCCACAAGCTACATCACGAATATGTCTAAGTATATGATATAGTAGATACTATAGATTCAATTCGAAGGGCCACTACTTCACGCCGGTTTTAAATGTCGGGGGTGGTATTAAATCCGGCCGAGTCTACCCATGTATGTTGCCATTACTGGCGACGTGACTCTACCACACGTACTTTAGTCGCCTCTTACGACACCGACAGCACCAGGGTGATCCTATTCTAAGCCGGGACCACACGGCTAGTAAACAAAGTAAAGCCATCACGTAGCTGTTAGACAGTACCAGACTCTAAGCGCGGCGTTTGTGGGTCCGAACCCCACACGCGGCAGTTATTTTAATTTCCCTGCTCTTATAAGCCTGCTTCTTAACATACAATCTGAAGTTAAGGCAGCAAATAGGAAAAAGAATACCTTAACAATACATTATCCTGCCTATCTCTCTCTATACGACGTAGACTGTAGAGAAAACTAATAAAAGCATTTAAGCATTTCGTATAGTTTAGTTAGACATACTATAGTAAAAATAAGGAACAGAGTAGCTCTATGATAAAAAAAATTATTCAAAGCAATACTTACATATAAAATCATAAATATCGAAAACTTCATTTAAAGTTAAAACCTTACTTTTAGGATTAACTCGTAAGTCACACATTATTTAAATCTAAAAATACAAATACACCTTTATTTATTTATTTATATATTTTAATAAACTATTTATTTATTATTTGTATATATTATTATATATTTTCAATAATACGTCTTTTCCTTATAAAAGTTAACTACAATATGCCTTGTAAATTAATTTCTAATGACATGTAAAACTAAAAACTCAAAACGAAATCAACCTTATTCATATTTACGTAAAGTTAAAATTTCAATAACATAAAATTTACAGGATATGATAAGTAATTAGCAGTAATTGTAATCAAAATATGACTTTGACCTGATTTGTGGAAAAAAGAATTAGGGTTTTTTTGTGCTTAACGTTTTATCCCGTCTTAACACCGAAGATCCCTCTGCCTACCCTGCTATGTGCGGGATACAGCGTGAAGTTGAAAGATTTACTTTGCTTAAGAAAATCGAACGCAGTAGTATTTCAACCCGCACCTCTGGTCTATTTTTACTAGCCACGTATAACGTTGCTATGGTAATATATAAGCTGTTTTATCATGCTATTTTACAATATCTGCAAGGGTATTTAAGAAAATCTAAAAATATTTTAAAAAAAGAATGTAATTTTTTTTTTATCTCCCAAGATGTCCCAATCAAACCATAAAAGACTTATTTTCACATATATAAAACATTGTGTTGTGTTAAAACATTATGGGTTGAACTTTAAATTATTTCTAGACATTAAATATTAATAAAGGAGAAATAAAATTATTAAACATTAATAAATGTCTAAACGGAAATATACATATAAGGAAAATAAAATCATTATTAAGTGTGTCGGTTTTTTTGCATATCCCACCATTAATAACAGGTAGGTAACAACATACGAGGCAAAAACTTGCTTAAAATTGTGTATAACATGTTCACTCACTTTTAAGAAAAAAAAATTTACATTCTAAAATATTATTGACAAGTATAAGTTTGATTTTCACTCGGGGAGCAAGCAAGGAAATGAAAATGAGTCGTCTCATTTTCAATCCCTTGCTTTGGTTACAAGACAAAGCGCAGTATTGAGTTGCGCCACCCCACACGATAAAACTATGCAAAAAAGACAACAAATAATACTCACGCGATTTACAAGAAACAGTTTCTCTGCCCTCTGATTCAGGATCTACGTCTTTCTCTTCATATTTCACTTCTTCATTCTGTATAAAAATATAAAGATTGATTGATTAGATATATAGATAGATTGAACCATGATTATGGTACAATCGACGAGTCGTGGCCGCTCGGATTTTAAGCTTTTTGAATGTTATAATAATAATAAGTGAGAAAAATTCTAAAAATCAAATCTAGACAGTCTACAGCTAACTCAGGGCTGTCACCTCTCCGAGGCCGTACCGTACCCTTACGAAGAATCTAGTGATAGAGCATTCCGTCCTGTAGTTTCCATTTATTAAAACATTGCATACTCTTTATACATATAAAGCCTGCCTTACATTATGTATCACCAGATTTAAAAAATCTAATCTACTATTACTAAATAACTAAAATGCCCTGTGTATTCACTTCGTCGTCACTTACGTTATATTATTTACAGTTCTCTAGTAAAGTCTAACCTGCTTTATTAAACAGCGCCTGCTTACTTGTTAAAAAAAATACTAGGCTAAGTTAGTATGGATCGAGTCGTTATCCATACTAACTTAGCCTTTGTAAAATCAAAATCTATAACAAATCGTTCCTTGAAGTCGCGACGTGCGAGTTTATTGATTTTACCTAAAACCAGAACACAGATTGGAAAAAATTGTTCACCTATGAGGGGGCACGACTGTACAATAATTTATCGGCTAGTTTAAGGAGTGTAAGCTCATTTTTCATTAATGCATTTAAAACACAACTATGCGAATACGTAATTAAAAACAACCCACTCAAAAAAATATATACATTAAATGAGTCAGCAATAAAAAAAAGTATTACTGTAATAATTAACTAATGTACGATCGACAACTATTTTTATCTTGTTAACTAATGTTTCTACGTAAGTGGCATGTGTCTTTAATGGAAATAATGGGTAAGTGACTAACCACTAGATCCCTCTGTCTACCCTGCGTTAAGCTAAAACTAAAAAAAAAAACAAAATAATCCATAAATACCTGTGTATTATCAATTTCAATAATTTTAACTTCAATTTCTCGCTTTAAGGCCGCCTCTACGTCACATCCTGAATCTAACACCCATAATAAGATGAGTGTATGCAAGTCTATTTGTTCCTCGCCATCGCTGAAATTAAAAGAAGATTAATTTTTCTTTGAAGTAAACATTAATTATTTAGTTTACTTCTTAAGACATGAATTAAGTATGGAGGATTGGTTTTATGTTTTAATTAGCTCTCAAATTGTATAATAAATCAAATTGTCAGTTTTGGGGCATCAGAGAAAAAAATAATTGGAAATGGCAGTTGTATCATTAAATAGTGACTTAGATAACTAATTGTTTTCATTGTTATTAAATAATTGTACAAATGAGTACAAGAAATGCAGTTTGGTTTATTTTGATTCATAATTAAAATGAATGTTATTTATATACAACACTATCTTGTGGAAATGACTCCTTAATTTACAATTTCTTATGATTCATAAGAATATAATGTTATGCCTTATCGAGGCTATCATGGCGCAGTAGAAGATTCTCGTCTGACTGTAGACGTGATGGTTATGGATTCGATCGCCATTTGGTAGAATTATTCTTCCTAACCACCTTCTATTATACAGGAATCCCTTTGCTTCACTCGTTATATGCGGAATACAGCAGGATGCTTCTATATTCAGTATGTAACTCGTAACTCACCCAGCTTTAGTTTTCTTTTGAGATGCCAAATGCTGTTCTAGTTGAGTCATGTGATAAACATAATTGTGAATTTCTAAAGCATTCAATCTGTAATAAATGGAAAAATGTATAAATTAAACACTGTTTATTTTTATTTAACAAATATAAAAAATAATTACACTTCCTTATTTTATCTGTAGTAGTAGTAGTAGTAGAATAGTGACGGGTCTCTTTTGACCTCGTAATGTCTCTCTCTCCTACACGGCATGTACGCTTTGAGTTGCGAAAGAGGAAAAAGGGATTTGCTAGAGGAAAAGAGTAAGGAAATATTCGTCTCTAGAGCAGGAAAAGAGCTAGAGAGGAGGGTTACAGGCGTTGGAGAGTAAAGGCAAGAGTCTCTAGTCTCTATATTTTTCCGGAACTCCAGGTGGCTGTGGTGGTGGAAAGAAAAAGGAAGAGAAGGGCAAGATAGGTGGGGGCGCTTTCACATCTCCTGGACTCTAGCTGGCTAGAGAGATACGAGTATTTTAGAGAATAGAATAAGGAAATGGCAAGTGTGAGGGTCGTCATATTCTCTGTTGCGTCTAGAGATGGGGAATGGGGACAGGGGAGGTCGGTGTCTCACCTCTTGGCCTCCAGCGTGTAGTGCATGGCGAGCGCGGCGTGTCCGTCAGGCGGCGCACACAGATAGCGGCGCGTGCAGTGTTTAACGTCGCCGAGCCACGCCGCAAATGACGGGTGGAACAGAGAGATGAACCCGCTGCCGCGCTCCATCACCAGGATACTGCGAAAGAGAGAGAAAAGAGCTGAAGAAACAATCAATTATTTATAAATTCATATGTGTTGGCGTATAACATCATTATTAAAAGATATTACAATTTTCAATATCTTAAACATTATGCTAGAATTCCTAGATATTGTGTGCATACTAAATAGTAGGTTGTGGTAATAATAAAAAATAATATATAACTTACCGTCGCAACAAATGCAAGCGTCGATTGAAATCCTCCCTAGTAACACTATATTCCTTGGTGAGATGACATTTGTATAGCATGTCTTCTGTCACACCGCAACGCGCCGCTAGCAGTACATCAAGCAGAAGACGAACCTACGATTCATGAAGAATAAAAAATTACTTAAAATTACATACAGCAAAGGTGTTTTAATTCAAATCCCTTGGATAGCATCTATACACTCTATATTACACTTTTTAACTATTTGAAAATAATAAATTATTACTATTTACTACATTATTTTTAATTTTAAATACAAGTGTCTTTGACACATTCTGTATCTCAATATATATCTACCTAACTATATCTCTATCTCACTCTATCACACTGTCACTCTCTATCTCTCTCTTACCTTATTAAACAATCGTTGCGCCAGCCACAAGTACAATCCGTTTAGAGTTCCGGGGATCTCCCGAATTTCACGTACACCGTCCAACACCTGTAGAAATCATACTAATATTACAAATGTGAATGTCAGTTTTTTTGGTTACGCTTTCACGCCAAAACTATAAAACTATTTCACGTCAACTTTTTTACGTCAACTGATTATCGTGACATTTTTTTAAGAGGCATTAAAAAGAAAATAGAGTATTTATCATTCAGAAAAATCAAAACCAAAGCAGCCACTACACATTGACCGTACTGTAAAACATTCAAACGTCATTCAAATTATTTACTCAATATACCTTTTCCAAATAAAGGAGGCACCCGTCACTCTTTATTCTCAAATTATCCAGTGCAGCTGCTGCTGCCGCCGCCGCTGTGGAGTCACTTGATACTCGGGCTCTAAAGT
>JBAIZZ010000923.1:0-10079 GCA_037355905.1 Heliconius aoede | reverse complement strand
TTTTTTTAGAGATCCAGAGCAGGAATTGGACTATATAAATGTAAAAGGTACTCTCATGAACAAAAATACCATAGAAGATTTCAAAACTATTGACAAAGTATCATTACTCAATAGTGTGGGAGAAGTAATGAGAACAAATATTCAATTATTGTCTTGGATAGATAATCCGAGTTGCTTGTTAAACTTTTTTGTTCTTTCTTTTGCGGTATGTATTTTCAAAAATCCTTTATGAGATGAAAGAAAAAAAATTGCTAAAAATATTTTAACAAATTAAAATTTTCTGTTTTAGGATCTCAAAAAGTTCTACTATTATTATTGGTTTGCTTTTCCATCGCCTAATCAACCCACTGTATGTTTAAAAAAAACAAATATTATTACTGTAGATTTTACACATGAGCATTTAATGGAAATTTCTCAAGCCTACAAGTTGCTTCAAACTGAACAGAAACCTTTCTTTGTTGTTACAAAAGAGAATAAGAAAGTTGCAGTACTAACTCTTTCAAAGATTTTAGATAAAAATAAAGGAATATCTAAATTTGATCCTGACATTTCAAAGGTTTACTTTGCATTTTCTGATCCTAGTAATAATGAAAACCCAGGTTGGACATTAAGAATATTTTTGGCAGCTTTACTAGAATATTGTCCTATGATAAAACAAAGGGATATTTCAGTAATTGGTATTAGGTGTGGTAAAGATGGTGCTATAGATAAAAGTAGAATTTTTGTAGTCACAGTACCTGAGGTAAGTGCTAAAATGTCATTAAATTTGCTTTCAGCCTTTATGCTGTAATTTACCATATACAAATACTGGCAGTCCATGTTAGTGTCACGATACTTTGTGCCCCACACAGTGCCGATTTTTACAGAAACGGACAAAACAAAGTTAATGCTGTTCTTTCGATACTTTTATTTAATTTTTCAAATATCAATCTTAATGGAGATTGCTTAATTTATTTTCATATGATCGATTTAATGAAAATGTTATGATGCCCTGAAAATAATTCATCTTCTCTTAATTTACTTTCAGAATAAGCAATCTGCTGATAATTTGGGTTGGGTTGGTTGGGAAAGGAATGACAGGGGAAATTTTGGGCCAAGACTAGCTAATATGTCTTCTTCAATGGATCCTATCAAGTAAGATATATTTTACACTTTTAATCTGATACCAGAATGGGCAAAGAGAAACTAATGTAACCTAGTATAATGACATGTCAAATGACACCATGCTACAATTAGCATTTCTAAAGCATTATCATTATTTTGCATATAATAAATAATAATAGTCAATGCTGTCATACTGTGCCACAATGGTCGTTAACTTTAGAAGGACTTTCTTTTTCTCCCCACTTTCCACCAAATTATTTCGGCATTGGGTGGTCGAACTCTGACACTGACATATTGTTCCCTATTGTCAGAGTGTACGAAACGAAAATAATAATTATTAATATAACAAATCAAGTGTATTATCATTATTATTTAATGTCAATTATTAAATTTTCCTATAATTATTAATTCTAGGTTAGCAGATACATCATCTGATCTCAATATAAAGTTAATGCAATGGCGACTTGTACCTGATCTCAATATTAATATTATGAAAGAAACTAAATGCTTATTGCTCGGAGCCGGCACTCTGGGGTGTCATGTGGCCAGAAATCTATTGGTATGTTAAAAAAATATTGGATTTTTAATGGATATCATCGGGATAAAAAATACAAATCCTCTTTTTCTCTTCAACAGTTGAATTCATTTCTTTTAAATTTTGTTTTTTTTTTGTATAAATAATACAAATATCAAATTTGATTTAAAAAGAAGCTATTGTGGTGTAATGGCACAAGCTTGTTACTGTAAAAGTGATAGTTATATGCAACGTTTTCATTTCTTCACTCTGGTAACTAGGCAAAATAAACGGAAAACTCAACACTCTTAAGTATTTTTTATTAGGTTCACGGGAATGTAGTGTTAAGATATACCATTTCCGTCAAGGTACTACCATTCCTCACTTTAGGCCGAATTCTTTGGGCACTGCGTGTTGAGTGACGGAACTCAACGCCGCGCTTTGTCTCGTTACCACAGCGAAGAAATGAAAGTATTAAATATTTCATTTTATCGAGTGGGAGCCAAACTCGTAACCCACGCGCTACGACGACCTCTATATAATAATATCTTTATAAAATTCCATGTTAATGAAATATTTCAGGCATGGGGATTTCGCCACATAACATTTATTGATAATGGTAAAGTGTCATATTCCAATCCAACTAGACAAGTGCTATTCAACTATCAAGACTGCTTAAATGGTGGTAAGAAGAAGGCAGAAGCGGCAGCTGATAATATAAAACTCGTATTACCTACTGTTGTAAGCTTTTATTTTTTATTTCACTTTCATATGAAACTAGTTGTGAGTCACAAGTCAAGTCAATCAATTCAATTCAAGTCATAACGAAAAGTTTTTTTTGCAAAAGATTACTTAAATAACTTATTATACTTATATATATATATATATATATATATATATATATATGTATGGGCAATGTCTATATAACATCTAAATTGAGATTAATAAATTAAGATTGTTTCGATTCTGTTTTCCGATATATAATTATATTAACAAAAGAATGTTACTATACCATGATCATCGCCAACCAGCGGCATAGTTTATGACTGTGGTTGCACAATGATTATGGGTTCGATTACCACCTAAAAATTTGTTACTTTCATTTTCTCGCTCTGATAACAAAGCATAAATAGTTACTACATAATAATATTGTTAAAATATTATTTTCTCTAGACAACTCAAGGCATCTCACTACATATTCCAATGCCTGGTCACCCGATCGGCGAATCTCTTAAAAATGAAACTATTGATAATATTAAATTGCTGACTGAGCAAATAATGAATCATGACGTCATTTTCCTACTTTTGGATACGCGGGAAGCAAGATGGCTGCCGACTTTAATAGCAGCGTATAACGGAAAGGTAATATTAATGATTGATTATTAATTATTATTTTTAATTTTATACATAAGTCACGAGGATGCCGTTGCTCAGTGGAACAACTTTTAATTATTTTTGTGATGGGTGTGGGTTCTATATGTATACAATTTTTTTCTTTCAGATAGTAATTAACGCCGCATTAGGCTTCGACAGTTATTTAGTAATGAGACATGGAATGAAATCTGAATTTCAAGATATATCACTAGATAGCGCACAAGTGTCAGGGGAACATCTTGGATGTTATTTCTGCAATGACGTCACTGCACCTGGAAATGTAAGTATTCTTTTTCTTTCATATATATTTTGTTGCCAGAACGAGAAAATGAAAATAATCTATTTCCACAATTGAGAATCGAACTCACAAACATCACGCTATCCCACTGCGCCAGGATTGTTGTATATAAAGTGTTTATATGTAATTTCAGTCGCTCAAAGACCGTACACTAGACCAGCAGTGCACGGTCACTCGTCCCGGCGTCGCCGCCGTCGGTGGTGCTTTAGCTGTGGAAATACTTGTAGCGTTATTGCAACATCCTTTAAGGTACGATTAGTGTACATATATCTATAGGAATTGTAAAATACTTATTATATTATCAGCCATTAGCGGATCTAGAGATAATTTCTGGGGCGAGTATTACAATGTCGATACTTTAAAACTTAATATGTTATAGATTGTATCGATGATAATATGGCTGAATCCAAAGTGTTCTTTGCGTAAATCTCAATAATGTTTATATATATATAACGTGGGACATTTATCAATGTAATAGAATACAAAACAGTCTGGTTACAACTATAACATCTTATTTGTGCACTGTTTTCGATTTTAAATCTCAGTCAATCTTTAATTACTCGTTACAAAGTTACAGAAATTTGAACGTACCTGGACTCGAACCTGCGTTTCTTGGAATATTATACAATAATAATATATTATGTTACTGGCATCTCTGTATAGACATTTTCATATTTTTTTTAAATACTAAAGAGACGCTAATAAACTAAATAAATAGTAATAAGTATATAATTTCGATGAGCTTGATAAGAACGGTATGTCAAAACTTTTTGAACGGTTTCTAAGAGGCGCGGGTTCAAGACCCGCTACTTTAAATATTAATAAGTCTTTTAAAATATGTTTTCCATCTTTAGTGTTTTTAATAAATTAAAACTGAATTATATATGTGTAATCTGTAAACAGAGAAAAAGCACCAGCCACGTTAAATCAAAAAGAAGATGACGATCAAAATCAAGACGAAGGAGTTCTAGGAGCTATACCACATTCAATAAGGGGATTCCTACATTCATATCAAACAGTGCTACCAACATGCGCCAAATTTAAACAATGTATCGCTTGTTCTAATGTCGTCATTGATAAATATAAAGAGGAAAATATTGAGTTTTTATTAAAAGTTTTCAACAGTGGCAATTATTTGGAAAAAATCACTGGACTATCTGAGCTACAAATGACAGCTGAAATGGTTGATGTGAGTATCATATAGTAAGTATTATATACATACAATTTATATATTTTGTGGATTTAACTTTTTAAATAAATCAAAATAGTTTGAAACTTAGAAAAGTTTAGCGACAATTTAGCCAGAGGTTTAAATTGTGAAATTTTCTATTCTATGTTTACTATGTCCCCCATAGTGAAAATCGCGCCCAGAACGACAACGCTGGCTCTTTTATTGCGATAATTTTTGAAAAGCAATCATTTTATAATGAAAAGATGTTATATAATGTGTATATGTATGTAAATTTATACTGTCACTTGGATTTCATCTCATTGATATTTATTTACTTACAGATCCTGTCGTTATCCGATGAAGAATAATAAGTGTATATTTAAATACTTTAATATGGTTTTTGGCACAAAATTACACTGAAAAACACTAAAGCACTTATATTAATAATAAAACACTATACTATTTGCTTGTAGAATAATATTTCTATATTTTTATAGTGTGATTCCGCATCAAAGATAGATATTAATATTTAAAAAAAAACGTATAAAAATTTTAACATAGCAGTACTCTGACTTGGCCGACTTCCAAATGGCGCGAGTTCGAATTGTATTCAGTAAAATTCTTAAACGTTTTTTTTTTAAATAATATTTCTCTTTACAGAAAATGGCATTTATATTTGGGCTGATGAATTGTAATGCTAAGCATTAGTAAAAAAAAAATACAATATACCTAATGTTTTGTTGTTTCATTTCAATTTATTTTTACTCAATAAACTTGACAAAGTGAATTATTATAAAATAATAATCGCACATTTTCTTTATTAATGACTCCCAATAACACTTCTCCTATTGCCAGACCGTGAAAATAAAAATATTTCCTTTAAAATGGAATCAAACCAAGAGACACCTTCAGTCAGACCCTGTGCCGCTGCTCCACGACGGCTTCACAACAATGATAATTGTAACATAAAGAAGGATGGGGTTGAGAGATGCAGTATTCTATCATTAAAGTTTGAATGCCAGTTTTCCATAGGAAAGATACAAGAGATTTATAAGTATGAATTGCTTATATATCGACTTTTGGTTCAATTGAGAAAAAAAGTGCCGCCGAATTTCTTGCGTCGGTTTTTTTCCTGTCTGAGGCGAAAAATTAAGAAGTTACATTTCTTATTTTAAATAAAAATATTTTACTTCACTGGGTCACGTGATTTTTATACAAATAAATTTAATGAATCTAATCTAATTTATTACGCTGATTAGTAAAACTAAAAAAAATAAGATTAAATTAAATGTCGCTGTATCCCGCACAAGCAGGGTAGGCAGTTAGTTCTCCACTTCCCGCCGAATTTTTCAAGGCACTGTTTTTGACTGGCGAAAGTCAACGCCGCGCTTTGCCTCGACACCAGAGCGAAGAAATGAAAATATTTTATTTCTTCGAGCGGTAATCAAATCCACAGCCTGTCACACTTACAGTCACATGTTGTGCCACACGACTGGCATAAAAATTATTATACCAATCCCTTAATGCATAGCAATTTTTATGACCAGGTAATAGACCACGAATTGACAGTAAAATCACAAGAAAAACACAGAATCTCTAAATAACTAATTATATATATTTATTAATTAAACATTAATGATGCATAGTCATTTGTATAGCAGGTATTTGCCGCTTTGTGGGATGGAATATCTCCTTCACAGGTTTTGGTGGTTTAATCTTTCTTCCGTGTCTACCATCCTTCCTCTTCCAGAGACCAGATCTTGGTCGGTTACCGAGCCACCTATTCCTCTGAGGGGAACCTATTGGTGTGCTGCCATGTTCTATGTTTGAAAGACGGCCTACAAATTGAAATTTAGTAAATACCTATATTTTCACACTATCCTTCATTAGGCAAAGTAGACAGAGGGAACCTAGTGTTAAGGCACTATGTTCTTTATTTTCTTCCCAATTTTTGTAACATTGCGTGTTGAACAGTGGTATTCGACGCAGCTCTTTGTCTTGTTACTAGGGTAAGGATATGAAAATAATAACTTTTCCCCGAGTGGGAATCGAACCAATGGATGTCATGTTTACAGGTGCTATTATAGTCTGTGTCCATAATTACTTCATGTAATAAATGAGAAATATTAATTTACCCTAGTGGGATCAAACCTACACCTGTCTAGTTTACTAAATATATAAATGTATTTAAAAGTATATGTTTAAAAACATACCAACAACGGCCATGCAGTGTTGATCGAAACTAAAAAGCCGTTTCGATGGCATCTGAACTATAACTCTATCATCCTGTTTTCTTTGTATAGTACCGTACGTGCCTGCAGCATGAATATAAAGTCCACCTCTACCTGTAAAAATATGTAAACGTATTTTTTTACTTATATGAAACTTGTAAATTCACATAGATAAGTAAAAACAACAAACTGACATTTTTTTCTAAATACACGAAATATAGCATATTAAGAATACGTATAAAAATATGAACGAAATGACGTAATGATTTGAACTCGCGCCCATTGGAATTCGTCCAATGGCGTCTAAGAGGCGCAGGTTCAAATCCTGTTACATTCAACTTTTTATAAATTTTCTTAAAAAGTATTTTTCTTCTTGAAGTGTGAAAAAAGCATATTAAATGGTTGCAGCAGAATAGCAATACATATATATATATATATATATATCTTGTATATATATACAAGACTGACTAAATACAAATATGGAGAATGTAAATTGAATTTCAACACCGTGAATTGATATAATTAATAACCATTGCATCTACAGTAACATAAACCAAAAGTTATTCAATTTCATTTATAAAAAACAGTGTCTCAACTTTGAAGATATTTAATTTTTAACTTAATGTGAAGTAATTTTGTTTGCCATGCACTACACTTTTTCCGAGAAATACAAAAAAATTAAAAGACACCTTCTATTATTAACGAAACCCACAACCGATGTGTTCACAAACAAATACTGTGCCATTGCACTACTTAATATTTTTATATAACTTATTATATTCTTATACCATTATTTAGTTTTTATAAGACACTTCCCAACATTGAAATCATTATAAAATCTATTAAAACATTTACCTGGATCTTTCTCAATGCAGTGCACAATGGTGCCAGCTGGTAGTGCTCCTAGTACAAATGCATCTCCTTCATTGGCCCTCACTAAAATAATATTTCTTAATTAATATGATTTCTTTACTTTGACACTTTATCCCGCATATGAAGAACTTTGTGTCCTGACACATCACTGAGTTTTTGAGGTGTTCCATGTTTAATGATGGAACTCAATGCTTCGTTTTTTTACCAGAGCAAGGTAAATGTTTTAATATTGTATTCCCGCTAGTGGGAATTGAACCCACAACTATCGCATTAGTATGTGTAGACATATGCTTGTGCCATTATGTCACAAAATTCATCGATAAGGGCGATGGGGTGTGTAAAATTAGATATAAAATAATAAAAAAAACAAACCCATTATGGCTAAGATCTTTTATAAATGTACTAATCGTAAGGTTTTTGAAACAAGTTGAAGTATTTCAAACCTGGTATCCTTGGCAGATGACGAGAACTTCTAATTATGTCACCAGCTTTCATATTCTCTGTTGCTAGAATATATTTTAATTTATCACCTACTGCAACTAATGCTACGTTTGCAGTTCGACAACCACATTCTAGTATCTGTAGAAAGGATAATCACCAAAAAATATATATAGTTACTTCTTCTTTTATATTTTTAAAGAAGTATTAGAAAAAGATTTTTACTACTACTACATTAAAATAACATAACATTATTCATCACTCTTTTAATCTTACATTTGTATAATAATTTAAAATCCTTATTTGTATAAGATTTTAAATTATTATATATATTATTATTCTGTAATATAACTAAAGAGTTAATAAATACATTTCAATCACCTGCACAACTTTTTCTTCCTGTGGAGGACCCTCTGATGGTCCATCTCTGATCCAGTCAATCCAGTGATATTTATGCTTTATACCGCCACCAATACCCTTTGCAACGACTCTACCTTTAATAAATGAAATGTATACTTTCTGGTAAAATTAAAATATAACCAAGAATATGTTTAGGTCTTACCTGAAACAGGGTCTCGACCCGCTAAATTAGTAACTTCCAAAGGCTTAACAGTATACTTTTCTGGGAAATGTACTATTCTTCTATAACTAATGCCAAATCCAGGTTTTGGTTTTACCATCGTAGGTTTACTCGCATAGTTAACAGCAGAAGTTTGTATTGCTCTTCTCCCAACTACACTGGGAGTTACTGTTATGCTAAGTCCGGCGAAAAGCCTGTTTAGAGCCATTACAATATTTTACACTAACAATATAAAAATATGTGTGTGTGAAATTCATAAGATATATAAACGTAAATTTACTGTCAGTAAAACCTAACCTTTATATTGTGAAGTAGTTGGTACTTCTACGAACAATATGTCAAAATTAAATAATGACATTTCAATATATTGTTTCACCGAATTTTGGGAACTAGTATTTTCAACAAAAAATATATGTTAAATTTATTATACAATTAATATTGTAATGTATCTTATATATAAAGGAACAATGGATAAGTATATAAAAATCATTAGGACGAATACGCAGATTCTTTTGCCTAGGTAATAAATAAACAAAAAAGCTTAAAACGACCCCTAGCGGCAATTTTCTGATAAAAATACATCGTGAATGTGGCGTGTGTTGTTTAGGATATAGTGAGTCGTAAATAAAAATGTATTCAATGGACTGATATGTCTTCTAATGAGTGTGCTTTATACGTGTGAAAACAATAATCTAATTAAATGCCCTTCTGTGAATAATAAGAACTTGACTAAGAAGTGGTTTCCTTTTGGTATTTTGTCATATGTTGCACGCCTGTCTTGGGGTCTTGATGAGGACAAAAAAATAATCACTATTTCCGATGCTTAATTGATAATGCAGTGAGTATTGTATATTTATTTCTATTCTAAGTGGTTTATTCCAAAGATATTTATATAATTCAAAGGGACCTAGCAGATTTATGCATTTGTAATGAGCAGGTTACTGATGTTTCTGCTTATGCTGCGTTCCATAACGTAATCATTGCCGCCTGGAAAATTTTACAGCATAAACCACATATTTGTTTATTAATGTCATTAATATGCATTGTAATATATGTACTCTTTGTACAGTTTATTTAATGTATTTTTTTGTTACAGAAATAGACACAACCAGTCTTCCGGCACGTTATTGCGCTTTCTCGTGACAATGCGGTGCCTTTTGTGAAAATAAATACTCTGAAGTAGTTTTTTTTTAATTGAAATCATTATGGTTGTTAGAGCTGGAAAGATATAATAGCAAAATGAGTCACAACCTGGCAGGTATGCCATCGTACAGGCTACCAGGGCCGGGATTAGGCCCTCCAGATTTTAAGCCACCGATGGATACACCAACACCTCCTGCACCAGCACCAAGTAACCCAAAAAAGAGAAGAAAAACTGCAAATACAAATAATGCCTTAACAACTCCTCAACCACCACCTACAGCTCAAGATTTATTGCCTCCACCACTAACAGGATATGGGGACACAATTGTAGCATCAAACCCGTTTGATGACTC
>JBAIZZ010000922.1:0-10091 GCA_037355905.1 Heliconius aoede | reverse complement strand
AATTAAGTATACTTGTTGTAGACAAAACCATCTTTCTATGTTTTTCATTAAAACGAAATTGGAAACGGTTAACATCGACGCCTCAGAGTACGGAACCAAGATTGCAAAAATTCAAAGGAATAGATGGCATTAGGTAGCAGTATGACAATTTAAATATATTTCTTTCAAATTCAAATTAATATTTGTATAAAACACTTCTGTTTATCTAATGAATGGAAACTACTAGAAACTTAGCTTAAATTTAATAGTAGTATGAGTGCCTAGTGTGAGTGGAGCACTTGGAGATGATTTCTCGAAATGTATATGGAATTGGGGAAAAAAACGAGATTTTCCATTTCACATAAGTACGTGCAAACAAAGTTGCTAGTGATAATGGCATACACGATAAACAATTATTTTTTTATGATGATAACGTAAAAATAAAATACCAATAAATGTGACGATACTGATACTTATAGAAAATGTGTGAAAACTATTTATAAGTGGCGACCCGGCTTCTCTCGCTTATACTAATTAATTAGTTATAACCCCAACTTTTCAATCAGCTTCACGCTGTATCCCGCACATAGCGGGATGAAGCAGAACCTAGTATTAAGACACTTCGTTCCCCACTTTCTCCCGAATTTGTGAATTTTATCTGAAGGCGTTGAGTGGGCTTGAACTCAACGCCGCGCCTCGGCACCAGTGCGAAGAAAAGGAAATATAAACATACATAAGTGTTTCACATTTATTTCAATTAATTATTTTTTATTCTAAGGATATAAATAAGTAGATAATTACAAATAAATGATTAGCATTAAGTTCAAATTGTCAATAAAAGGTTTTTTTAATGTATTTTTAGTACTGGTGCTATAACATTGTTACGAGCGATTATTTTTTATTCTTAATTTCTTTTCTAGGTGTATTGTTTTGTTCGGAGTGATATCGGTTCGTTCATATTGGCCGTATATGGTGGCGGTAAAAAATACTCATGGCTTAGAACAGGTAAAAAATTTTGTTCGTCTTCCTTTGATGTCCATGGTTAGACTAGCATATACCTGTTGCTGTCGTAGGCGTCAAAGGAACCCTGGGAACTTAGTGTCAAGACACTTCGTTCCCCGTTCAAACACTTCCGCCGCAATTCTTAAAGCAGTGCATGTTGATATGTTGCTGTGCGAGTATTCACTTATATTTTTTTAGATGTTTCATAGCCTACCCCTTCAGTTATTCTTAAACGGTTCGACAGCGATACAATCATATATAGTTATATCAGGATTACTCTTAGCGCACAAAATGGAGGTATATACAGAAAAACACCAAATGAACTGGCGCTTAATACCTAATGGTATTTTACTCCGTTATTTGAGGTAAACATTTATATTGTTCTTTAAATCAGCTTGACGCTGTATCTCGCACATAGCGGGGTAGGCAGAGGAAATCTAGTGTTAAGATCTCCGTTTCTCAATTTCCGCCGAATCTTTAGAGGCATTGCGTGTTGAGTGGTGGAACTCCACGCCGCCTTTTTGCCTCGATGCCAGAGCGAAGAAATGGAAATATAAATTTAAATAACTATTTCATCTCCTAGAATGGGGGTCGAACCCTCGTTCTACAGAACCCAGTTGTTTCTACAGTCACAGTTTATGCCTCTGCGCCACGAGTGGCCATAAATTCTCTTTATTATATTGAAATACATAATAAAATGTGTAAAAAACTTAAAGTTATTAAATTGACAAAAGAATAGTATAGGAAAACACGCCTTCTAATTATAAGCGTGACGATTGTGTTTTTCGTTCTCACGGGGATGAAGTATTTTTCATTTTCTCGCTCTGGTCTATAATGCAACGTTGGTTTCCGCCTTTGAACACGTATTGTCTCAAAAATTGGAAAGAGGAATGTCTTAAAAAGATTTCTTTGCCTATACTGAAATATATAGAGATAGATAGAGAAAAAAAGTGTGAAGGTGATTTTTGCTTTTTCATTTGTAAAAAAAAATTTTGTAATTCATATGAACATAAGGCATGTTTCTTCAACAGGTTAACTCCAGCATATGCTGTTGTGATTGCTTTGAGTGCAACGTGGCTGAAATTTTTGGGACCATCAGCTTTATGGGAGGTAATTTACTTAATTTATACTAATGTTGTGATGGTGAAGAGTTTGCTTGGTTGAAGATGTTAATCTCAGGAACTACTGTTAGAAATGGATTTTTTTAAAGATGGATAGTTCATATGTCGAATTCTGAATGTTGGCAAGTCAAAGTGTCTCCACGGACTTTACCATCTCATGAAGAACCCCAAAGCTCTTAAACGAAGGTACTCTGTTAATTAAAAGATGGAATTGATTGAAAGATTGAAAATTTTATAATTAAGATATCAATATGAAATTAGTAGTTCATGACGTCATTTCTTAGTAAATCTATTCAATCAATCATTTATATTGCACTTCATTTATTATATTATTATTTCCATTAAGCGCAATAACTTTCCCACACTTCGCTTAATCCTGGAGGCATTGCATATTGAGCTGCGCAACTCCACGTTTCGTCACCAGAGCGAGGAAATGAATGGCGACTAAAGTACGTGTGGTAGAGTCACGTCTCCAGTAACGACATACCACCCCCGGCTCGAGTGGGAACAAAACCCACAACTTATCACGTTTACAGCGCTCCTGGTAAATTGATATTTTCAAATTTAGATAACAGCGAAACCCGTTCTGGCAGATTGTCAAAACCGCTGGTGGTTGAACCTGTTATACTTGAACAATTACGTTTACAATTCACAGTGTATGCTACACGGATGGTAATTTAAATACATTTTTTTATTATTTTAAACTTCCCTCATTCAAGCCAGCAGGATTTGAGACATAGCGTGTTGAGAAGCGGAAGTCAATAACGCGATTTGTCTTTTCACAAAAGAGTATTTAATTGTAATTGAGTTATTCTACTAAGAATTACTGAAATATTATAAGAATTACCATAATATAAATGTATAATCAGCTTAGCTTACTATATACTTTTTTATTCTTATTTTTTAGGGTTTCGATCTTAAAAAGGGGGTCCCTTTTATACGATCGACGATTTTATTCGATCACTTTGTTTCCCGTCTTTCCATCTGTCAAGACCATTTATCACGAGATCACGTAGCGTTATCCAGCTGAAATTTATGTTAAATATTTAGGTTTCTGACCCTTTGAGGCACAAAATAATATTAAACTTCTAAGCATTTATGTCGAATTTTGTATAAAATTCACCCCATTCGAATCAAACCTCTTTCATACACATAAAACTAACCATTTCCAACTCGACAGTCCCCAAAGAGTTATTAAGTCCAGTTATTCAGTCTCCATTATGGAGTGTTATTGAAAGTTCTCAGGTGGTGGAAACGCGTCGACCTCGCACGCGACGCGCGCCGCCTCCTTTATAGCCGCGCCTACTATGGCCACCGGTTGTGGGTTCGATTCCCTTTCGAGGAAAAAGTCAAACCTTTAGGGTCAAACCCGTGGACTTAAAGTTATGTAAACTGGCACAAATTGAGAAACTACAATACAAACAAAAGAAAAAAATCCGAAAAGTGAAAAAATATAGGTATTTCATAGAAAACATTCAGTGGGCGAGTCCGACTCACACTTAACATGTTATTTATTTAATTTCAGGTACGTAGCAGTGGACATGCAACTATTCTGTCTTGGACTAGTTTTGTGTGTCTTATTGAATAAATCTAGATATCAGAGGATTGTTTTGGCTGCCCTCTTTGTAGTAGGAATGGCGGTGCCAGGAATAATTACGTATTTGAAAGACCTCGATGCTTTATTACTTAATACACCTGGGTAAGGTTATTTATAATTAATACTAGTATTGCAAAAGGAAGACAAGGTTAGCCTTTGAAAACATAATATTCATGATACTGAAGGAAGGGCCAGTAAGGCACGAGTACCCTCGCCGTACTCATGGCGAGTGGCTCGTCCTAATGACAATGTACCTACAAGGCAAAATAAGTTTGTTGTTGGGTTCGGCGCTCCTTTCTCTCTGTCTACCCCGCTTGGGATAAAGCGTGAAGACAAAGAAATATTATTATAAAAATGAGTTTTCAATATTTTACATAAAAATTTCGTCGTGAGAGCTGAAACATCTTGGTCCATAAAGATAAAGAGAAAGCCGATCTCCTGGGGTGCTTGATTGCAGCCCAGGAGATTGGCTTTCTGAGCTTCTTGCTTCGAAATCAACTATGGATAACTCAGTAACAACGCCGTCAACCATCGTGCGGTTCCAAGGCTCAACACCTGAAGTTAAGTTCAGTTCTGTCTTCTTTGGACATATACAAGTCGAGTGGGCCAGATGCCACGGATGATGGCAAGAGGTGGATCTTTAGTGCTCCGTTCATGTGCTCCTGAGCTGACACCGGTGTTAACACGTTTTACACACTTAGTCAGTGTGGTCCCATTCTCGTGGAAGAGCACTCCTATCCACCCGATTCAGAAGAAAGGTTCTGATCCATCTAACTACAGGCTACAGGTAATTGCTATCACCTCCCTGCTCTTAAAGGTCATAGCATCATCAATAGCCATCTCACGTACTTATTCATTCTCACCGTGACATCAACGCTAGTACCTGACATTCTGTGTATCTCTTCATTGCGGATTCGATCAGGGATCGTATATTTGTAGAGGACGGAACTCCAAATCTACGACATTACGTGTTTCGTATTAACAAAAAATATTTTGTTTTAGAGAATCGAGTTATTTATTCGCAACTGATCCCACATGAATCTATACTAATATTACATCTAAAGAATTAGTTTGCTTGAATGCGGTAATCTCAGACAGAAAAAAATATTATGTATTGTGAGTAGGGAATGATATATCTTAGCACTTAAAATATGAAGTGTTGAGACACTTTTTAAAGTACTGTTTCAGAACTACCGCATCATACATTGGGCTTCGCTTCCTCTCCTCATTGCTATAGTTATATCTGGCAGTGTCTTCTATCGAGATGCGGCAAAAGACCCGCTCTATGTAAGAGTCTTATATGCAACCTTAGCAAAACCTTTATTTGGATTTGTAGTGGCTATATTCATTTGTGGATTAATTTTTAGAATAGAAAGTAAGTGATAACTAGGCATTAATTTAAATTGAAAATATTTGAATGAATTGACAATAATATACATGTTCATTCGATTGACGAAAATCGAAGCAGAGGGAACCTAGTGTTAAGACACCCCACACCCCACTTTCTGCCGAATTCTGGAGGCATTGTGTGTTGAGTGACAAAACTCAACGCCGCCCTTTGCCTCGACACCAGAGCGAATAAATGGAAATAGAAATGTAAATAAATATTTCATTTTCTCGAGTAGGGATCGAACCCACAACCGTCGCGTTACAGTTACACCCTTATGTTGCTGCGCCATGATGGCCATAAACACCTAAAAAGTATTTAATTTTCATTTTTAGATATATACAGCACATTTTTTGAATACAAAATTTGGTCTATTCCGAGCAAGTTGTCATACTGTGTATATATAATACATTATTCGTATCTACGTATCCACGTAGCTCTGCACTCGCATTTGCTGTACATCACTATTTATAATATGGTAAGATTTTTTTAGCTTCACGCTGAATCCCGAAAATTGCAGGGTAGAAGGAACGTAGTGTAAGACACTTCGTTCCTCACCTAACGTCCAAAAGATATTTTCGTTAGGTACGTGGCAGAACTCAACACCGCGTTTCATCTTATTACCAGAGCAGGAAAATATAATAATTAATTTTCCCGAGTTAGAACCTGGAGGCTGTGTAGTGACACACAGTGACACAGTACAGTCACACAGTATTGACACACAGTGGAATGTGTAGTGACGTGCATCGGCACCACGATGGTTTCAATTTTGATTTGTGACAAGAGTAGTAACAATTTTTTTATTGAACAAATAGTAGCTTTATATTCATTATTATATTATTTTTCTTGGTTTATACTATATTCAGCATGTGGCAGAGTAAGGAAAAGAAACTTAGTAAAGAGACACTTCGTCATCGTGACACTTCCGTTTACGCGTTAAGTTGCGAAACTCAATGCGAAACTATTAAATATTTCATTTAATCGAGTGAGAATCGAATCCACAACCTGTTGAACGCTTGTAAACACGACAGGCTCCACCCACCATGTGTCGCCATGACTGCCCTAAATTAAAGTTGACTATAAAAATTTTCATTTATAATGAATTTTCTTTTATTTAGTATAAATATTTTTCTTATTCGCAGTTTCTGATGGCAACATGTGTTACGGCAATATCTCTGTTGACTGCGGTACCGCTTTGGCTTTTCGTTGAAGCACCCTTCACAGAACTCACTAAATATATTACTTCAAACTCACCGCAAGAGAAAAAACAAATAAATGAACGTAAATATCAAGAAAATATAGAAAGTAACACTTATTTATAAAAAATAGTTTTCTTATTTTTATTTAACTGCTATGTATGTATATAGCTTTTGTATGTATATAGCTTTTTTATAAATAACTAGAGAACCAATTGACGTTTACAATACGTGAGTATTAAGTAATTGAATATTGTAACGAACATATTGTAATCCAAATGAAAATTGACGAATAATACGATTAAATATTTATTTTACGTTGATAATATTTATAATATGGCTGGTTTTGTTTAGTTTTTTGTATTAATATTTTTCTTTAGCTACGTTTACATAATATATTATTTTTGATCACTTTAAATAGTTAAGTATTTTTTCTAATATTTTGAATTTTCTAAATAATTTCCTAAATATATTTAATAAATATATATAGTTCAAACGAACGAATCTGCGGACAAGTCAACCTGTCAAGCAAAACTATTATCCATTCTTACAAAAAAAACACAAATAGTTCTTTTATTATAAATACTATTCATTAATACTAAAAGCCCCGTTGACATTCTCTTCCACTTTTTTCTTTTCCTTTGGTTTCGATCTGGTTTTCGCCACTTCAGTGAATGGACACTCGACCAGTAGCCACAGCGGTGCCGCAAAAGCGAACATAGCGATTACTACGCAGAATGTGACGAGATACTGAAAAATATATAATCATGATATTGTTTTAGTTAGTTGTAAAATACCTCAGGGAGAACTTGGTTGGCCTTCAATAACACAGTATCGTTAATACCAGAGGTAGGTTTCGTAAAAAGCATGAGGCCCCTCAGAGGGCATGAATGTGGGGTTGATGACAATGGATACGACGAGAGAGATTTGTAGTGATGTGCCCAGAATTTATACAACTATTTTCTTAACTAATTTAATAAGTATAATAAATAAACGAAGACAGTAACTACGAAGAAAGTAGACACAGTAAAACTAGAAAACAAAATCTATCGATTTAATTACTTAATTTGTGATGAAATAGATCGATCACACGAAACAAATACAATCACTAACCAACGTATCATTTATCACCAACAGTTCACCGGTTTAACACTTACAATGGATCTATTGACTGTAGTAGTCATTCAAGTAAAACGAAATGTGCTTACGTTGATAGTTAATATATATATAGAATTAAAACGAAAAGCTAAAAAAATCAAGTAGGATATGAACCCGCACTTAAACATACCACCTCTACTAATAATAACATACATTAATCCACTCACCACATCATAAGGACCTACAGTTCTTAATTTAGTCTGTAGTGATGTATACACGGAAATCACAGGGAAGTGTATCAAAAAGGCACAATAGGAAAGGCGCCCAGGAATAGTCCACACCTTCCACTCCAAAAATCCGCGGTAATAATCTAAAAATCGATAAAGAAAATATCTATAATCTATATCTATATAATCGATGAATAATAAGAACCTAGTATCACGATACTCCTTTCTCGGATTTGCCTACCAATATTAATATAATATACCGAGTTTATTTATATAATCGTTAAATCAACAGTCATCTTACCTTCATACTTTAAAATCGAGCCACATATAATAACAGCGAAAATAAATCCTAGAATTGGTTTCGCTAACGCTCCATACAGCATCCGTATGTACACAGAATCTCTTGGCGCGTCTCTGTAGAATATCCAACCGGACAGTAATATCGCGATAGCTAGAGGCACTGTTAACCAGTAGAGGATGCGGTATTTCTGGAAATAAATCAAATAAATATTTATTATTAATCATTATTTTTTTAATTATTAATGTAACATTTACTTTTTTTGTCGTCTTAGCAAAAAATGCTACAACAAGATTTAATAACACAATTAATAATACGAGTACACCAGAAATAATTATAAGGCAGTGGGACAGCATTTAACTGTAAGCGCGACGATTATATTACATGTCTGTTGTTGGCATAACGCGGCGTTGACATCCGCCATTCAACAGATATTCACTTACTTTATACTTTTCAACGTTCTGATTCTGCCACTTGTACACCACATAGCCTAAAGCTAGTCCAATAACATAGCTCGCTATGTTCGTATGACCTCGTCTGTATATTTCATTGAAAGTTGGCTCGTCAATGAATAGTCTCGTTGAGTCTCTAAAAAAAAGGAAATCAATAAAAGCATTTTTATAACAGTCTATAACATATATAAATTGAATAACGTCAATCAATTTCTTTGGATTAGGTCATAGAAAAACTATGAATTTACTATTTAAACTTGGGATGAAAAACTTAACTGCGTGCCGTTCAAGACATTTGTTGAGATTAGGCTGATTTCGACAGTCTATGAGGGCAGGGAAATAAAATTAATTCATTTTCCCGAAAGAGGTACAAGCTCAGCTTACGTTCGTACGGAGTTCAACGTCAGATTTACATTCAGATATGGGGTGGGCAAAGAGAACAGAGCGCCAAACGCTGCGGTCTCTTCATACTTCTTTTGCCTCTTCTATCATGCCAAGGCTGTCCCCCGTCTTTCTTACCACTTACGTTTGCTTTATAAACCTTTTTTTACTATTCTTTGGTGACTAAAGAAGTAGAAAAGATGCATTCAGTTTTCTTTCATTCTTCTTCTGTAATACCCTCGTTTTGCGTACCAGCACTACGTTATGTTAACATAGCTGCACGTTTCGCCGTTTCATTGTACATCATCGCATTTTTCACTATTTATCGAATATTCGAGATTTTATGTATTTTATGTAAGTGGTAGAACTTTGAATTTTAGAAATAAGCATATAATATAAATTTAAACTTACTCCAAATTTATAAGTAAAATGGCATCCAAATCCTGAAAATATATATGTACCGCTGGAATAATCAGGCCGATTACCAAGAGAACAGTTAGAACTATACACCTTTTACCTGGTTTTTTCAATAAAACACAAAGTATTAAACCAAATATATATAGCTGCATATCTACCGCTAAATACCTGTAAATAATGTATGGGAATATTATTTATTTATTTTCTAATATAGGCGCTAGTAACACTTGATAGTTTAAGCAATTTCTATACGAAACTGTTCAAATGAGCCATCGTGGAGTAGTGGGATATAAATACTAGTGCAAATAAATATATTTATGCTATATAGAATGATATGTTTTGTATTTCTTTGTTATATTAAGAGATATCATCTATTGGAGTTCGGTCACTCAACACGTTATTTCTGGAAGACGGGAAGCGGAGAACAGAACGTCAAATCGTCAATTAATTTACCACTGGTTAACTTAAGTACGGAGCCTCAAAACTGATAAAAATTAGCGCAAGAAAGTTTTTTTTTTCAATTCAATTAATAATTATTCATTATTGACAATGACCTAATCACTTTATTAATAGGTGTAGGAAACTGAGTGACCTAACACTAGGTCTCCAATACCTACCCAATGCAAATGCGGAATACAGCGTGAAGCTATTAAGAAAAACATATCTCACCATGTATGCATCATGCAAGACCACTCAGGTACGTAATTATTAATATACAAAAGACCTGCCCACCACCTATTACGACAGTCTGCTGCATCGAGAGCTCCAGTGTACTGAAAAAATTACTATAAATAACAATAATATATTTGTTTAAATATCACGTAACTTCCTCACATAGGAGAGTAGTTAAAACAGCCACGTGGTGAAGCCAAACTCCGTCCCGGTACTTGACGGTTCACTTTGGCTACTACAGCAGGGGAATGAAAATAAAATAAA
>JBAIZZ010000921.1:0-10093 GCA_037355905.1 Heliconius aoede | reverse complement strand
ACAGTCTAACGCTGCCTTGTTTATCAATAAAATATTCAAATTATTAATATTTCAAATTATTATATATATATATATATATATATATATAACTCACTCAGTGTGAGCATTTCCTTTTATATACTTATATATAGATAGGTAAAATGAATGTCGGCAATCTTAACCGCAAAAATTATTATTTATTTACGTCCTTGATGAATATAAAATTATTTAAATAAATAAAGTATAAAGAAATAATTAAATTAACGTAATTCCATTGCCACCTCTCAATATATACTTGACAGACGGATGACGGAAATACAAAAAATATATATATTAAAAAGACGGAATTAATTATGCAATTCAAATATCTTTATTATGTGCCAAAAATATCTTTTTATGATATACACATGAACAAACCTAAAGCGACCAAGTAACATTATATAAAGTACAAAAAATTTTTAAATTACCTGTCCAGCGAGAGCCAACCTCTGTGTATCGGACACCCATCCAGGATGGAAGTACAGGACTGCGTCAGCTGGGTCGTCCTCCTCGGCCATGCAGCATTGCGAGTCGTAGACGAACACTATCATCATTTCTCTGTTAAATAGTAGAAATTATTATTAAACAGTCGCGGATCAGGGACACTGTAAGTAAACACGAGGGTTCGATTCCCAGGCGGGATAATGAAATATATATTTTAATTTTCTCGCTTTCTACTCTAAACTACAGATTTACACATTTAGGCAATATTTTCAGGATTTTTCTACATGACATCGTCGTGGCGCAGCGGCACAAGGGTGTGACTGTAACGCGACGGTTGTGGGTTCGATCCCACTCGAGGAAGTGAAATATCTATTTACGTTTATATTTCCATTTCTTCGCACTGGTGTCGAGGCAAAGCGCGGCGCTGAGTTCTGCCACTCAACACGGAATGCCTCCAGAATTCCGCAGAAAGTGGGGAACAGAGTGTCTTAACACTAGGTTCCCTCTGCCTACCCTGCTGTGTGCGGAATACAGCTAATAAAAAAAACAAAATACCAAAATATGCAAAATACCTAGTTTATATGAATGTTATAAATGTATCCTCATTTTAAATATATTAAAAAATAAAATGTAAATTTAATAGCTGTTCCAATGTCCATTTTGAATACAAAATAAAATAAATTTATACAGTTTTGCTCTTTGCTTCATTGGGTCATTTTCACAAAGTGCTATCAACGGATAATGTCTCAAAGGACCAAATCTATGGGAAATTGAGAATTTATACATTTTTATTTTCATATTTTATTTTTGATTAGAATTTTATTTTTATATATTTTAGTTTTGTTTTTTATTATGATGTATTTTATTTAAATGCAATGTAACAGGTTGGGCAGAGACAATCTAGTGAGTGTCTTAAATACTCTTTTGTTTGTTATCAAAGTTCTACACAAATTTTATTAAAAAAACACATATTAAAATGTTTTTTTAAATCCCACTAACATGACATAGTTTTAATATCTTAAGATTTCATAAATAAAAGATGACAAATATTTTTATTGTTTTTGTCCAACCTTGAAATAAATTGATTATTTTGCAGCCTAATTTTATTATCATAAAGGCTCTATCAACTATCAAATTCAAGAGGTGGATTAAAATAAGATAATGTCATGTCATATTACATCTAGCATATTATTTTTTTTAAAATAATAATGTTATGTATTTAATGAATACCTTTAAATGGCAATAAAATTATTAATGTTTAAGAACAAAATATAAATTATAGTTAGCATTTTGCATGTAATTAAATTAAATATTATATAACCAATAACATTGTTAATCTTAAAATAAATAATTAAAATTATACAATCTATTATTATGTTCAAAATAAAATGAATAATTATAACAAAAACTACAACTTCAACGGACATCTGGTTTATTATTTAACATGTTTACTGTTATCTATAAAAATGTAATAAAAAATTGAAAGAAAAGCACGCGATTTACTTCTTATCAGCGTCGTAAATAAGACAATATGAATAATATATTTAATTACATTAATAATTATAACATACTTATAAACAAATACTAATAAGCGTAAATGTATCAATAAAAGTAGTGGTTTATTTTTAAAATTTTGTTATCTCGACGAGATCGAATAACAGCGATTTGTTTTACTTTTTTTTGTGATTTAAAGTAAGTATATAAATATTTATTTGTATTTTTACAGACAAATTAATTGATAGACTAATATTTCGCAATATGTAGTCACCCACATAGATGTCTCAAGCCTCAACATGCTACTCATCTATAATGATCGTCTAACGAAATTAAATACACCGCACTTACTTTGCCATGGTTGCTGATTTTCACAGGTTTCTTATTGTTTTAAAATTCAAACATTTCACACAACACAGTTTACGTTATAATAATCGATTATAGTAAGTGTATTATTTTCATGATAAAATACGGCCTCTTACGAAAACTAGCTACACGTCCACCGCGCATACAATCTATCGGAATACAGAGTAAAAATAGTTGTGGTATCGTAATAGACAGTTGACGTTTGACAGTTTAAAATGTATGCAATGTTATCATGAACGTATTTTAATTTAATTTAATTAACCAATATAAAAAAATAGTATACTAATAAGAAAAATAAGTAAGATTCTTGTTATTATCATTGTACATTTTTTTTATAAAATATACTAACATTTTATTATTTAAAATAGTTTGGTTAAAATAGTTTTGTTAAAATAAAACATAGATGGTGTTGTCTTTGATACTCTCGCTATGTATTCTCGTCTACAATTTTCCTACCTTATTAAGACAGTATTTCTATAGATGGCGTTCTAACCGCAATAATAATATTTTATTTCTATTGTAATATGTAAAATATTAAATGTAATATAGAATTGATAAAAAAATGAATATATAATTATTATTTCTTTATATGTTATTTTCTTCATTTCGTTATTTGATAGAAATGAAGACAGGATGGAATGCAATATCAGCGTGAATGGTAAGATATTACAACAAGTGTGGAAAGACGTATTGCTGCCGGTAACGGGGTTAACAGAGCTGCATTGATAAGACCGTGAAATGTCTGCACAGCTGCGCATTTGGCCGTACACAATGCAGTGTTGGTAGCGCCGTTGTTATACGGCAGCGAAACGTGGGTATTGCAGAAGAAAAATGAAAGAAATTTGGATGCCGTGGAAATGCGATCTCTTCAAGGAATATACGGAGTCAGCTATGCTGATAGAATCCACAATGAATGATACACAGAATGGACCTACCATTAGCGAGAATGTCACGGTGAGAATGAAGAAGAACGTGCTCAGCTGGTTGGGGCACTTCGAACGAGTGAGTGATTAAAGAATGGCAAAAAAGATTTATGATGAAAGTGAGTGGTAAGAGTGGACCTCGATTGACCTTTGACAACACAGTACCACAGATACTGGAGGATGGTCACGTAAAAAGCATGATGACCCCCCGGTGGGCATGTATGAAAAAGTTGATGACAGTGCCCGAGGCGAAAGAGGTATGTAGAGACCGTAGCGTTTGGTGCCTCATTCTCTCTGATTACTCCGCTAGGAATACAGCGTGATGTTTATTCGTACAAATAATAAAAAAAATAAAATTGAGCATTGCATTCCAATTTCATTAAATAACCCATCCAGCCGGACATCCGGTTCCGTTGTGTGTGATGTGGCGAATGAAACGATGATAGAATTTTAATTAATTGTAAATATTACTGTAATTGCCGCCTCATTGTAAAGTGAGAGAGATTTTTCGGAAGGCTTTCGGCATTTTGCTGTGTTTGGAATTTGCAATGATAGGGTGATAGTATCTTACAGTATATTATTATTTAAATATTATTTTATGCTTCTTTTTTTGCATCTCAATAGTTTACTTGTAATTCATTAAAAAAATTTAATTTAAGAAGATGAGGACGAACACACTAAGGATAATTTAAAATGTTACGTAACTGTTAAGTCTAAAAGTTAGTACTGTTATTTTTAAATATATATAAGTACAGTCAAATAAATATCTACCGACTTAATTTATTGTTTTCAATAAATGGTCTGCGATAAAAAAAAAGCATTTTATGTGAAACATCATTATATATCTATTAAATAAAATATCCTCTATAATATTAGACAAGAATTTTCATCATCTTGCCTAATCGAGTCACAAATTTTTAGCAGTAGTGAACCTAATTACATCAACGAGGGCGCGGCGGCCACATTCTTACACTTTTTGCTATTTACAAGTACATTGCCGCTGATAGCTAACTCTCAATAACGTTTCATAGATAGGGTGGATAAAATATTATAAATATATTTAATATGTAACGTTGATAATATTCAGATGAATATCGTTACGTTTATACATAAATATAATATTAAAATATTGAAAAATTTGCGAGTACATGAGAAACTCAATTATCCGGGATATCAACCGCTATAATAATCTACTACGAATACTACTTTGAATCCTAAGAAAAAACGAAAATCCGGATAATCAAATATATAAAGATAAGTTATCTTTATATATTTGATTATCCGGATTTTCGATTATCCAAATGAATAACGACAACAATTGATCCGGATTGAAGCTTCTATGCATGGGTACGAAAAAATACCTTTTCTCTTCTTTTGTGTGTAGAAAATACATATGATATATAACATATATAAAAAAAGATACCTAGCGTTGCATTAGAGTTTTATTCAGGATTTTGCATTGTTAAATTAGACGAAGTTGGAGAACACAAGAATGTAAATTCTTGCAAATTATATTCCTACTCAGAAAGAAGAATGATTTATTTTCATTTTTTCGTATTAATAAGGTTGAGTTTCGCCATTCAACATTTAATGACTTAGTTCTGGACAGAACTGAGAGAACAGAATGCTTTTGCTCACGAGCTACGGCCAGGATAGCATGTGAAGATGAAAAATATTTTCACTTTAATAATATAATTTAAAATTAAACATTGCATTAGAAATATATTTGAAATTTGAGTTGAAAGTAATTAAAATTCATAAAAATTACGTACAACGATGAAGTTATGTGGTCAAGTAAATTAAGCGCTTTGATAAATTTATCATATTAATTATTTTATAAATAAAAATAACGTCTTAATCTAGTTCTTGGTGGAATAATTAAAGCAAATAACTAATTATGTCTTAAACTTAGATAGAGATTTGTAGATTGTTGTTTCTAATTCTACTCTGGAGAATTTGTATACACATGTTATCTTATAAGAATGATGAATATATAGTGCGTATAACGTTTTTTTTCATTGCCTCACATACAATAGACTTTGTTTAAATTTAAACATGAAAACACTTTTCTTTAATTGTAGTCGAACTATAGAAAACTAATCTCTAAAATAGACGAAAATCAAGAAAAGTTTCGCAAGAGCTGTAAACATAAAATATAAACATAAGCTGTAGACATCAATTAATTGTAATTGAGAGAAGATAAAGAAATATTAAATACACCCGACAAAGAGTTGAAAGCTCGGTAAGTACTTGAGAAATTGTTTTACTACAGCAATTACTCTTTTGTACGCTTATTTGAATGTCACTCACTGACGGTTTATGCGTATATGATTCTACACTCTCTATTCATTGCAAGTTAATGAATATCATTAACGTGCGTTTTTCAAATATAAAGATAATATTTACTATTGAGAAAAGTGAAGAAAGTGGGATACAGTGTAAAGTTAAAAATATGTAAAACAAATACATAAAGACAAAGCGTTCAGGTTTGCCATTGGGAGTATTGACAGTCAGTTCTGTCTGAACATTTTGCTATGCGAGAAGAAGCATTTTTTTTAGCTTCACGCTATCAGCTAGCTATCTTGCACACAGCAGGGTAGGCAGAGGAAACCTCGATGTTAAGACACTCCGTTCCCCACTTTCTGCCGAATTCTGGGGGCATTGCATGTTGTGGCAGAACTCAACGCCGCGCTTTGCCTCGACACCAGAGCGAAGAAAATGGAAATATAAACGTAAATAAATATTTCACTTCCTCGAGTGGGAATCGAACCCACAACCGTCGCGTTACAGTCACAACTTTGTGCCACTGCTACACGACGGCATCGGCATAGTATAATTTCCATGAAATGCATATTTTCCTTTTTTTTTATACCTTTAAGCTGTTTCAATAGCATGTAAGGCAAAGTGACCCTGGGAACCTAATGTTAAAATACTCCTTTCTGATTAAAACTCTTCCTTTCTCCACTTTCCGCCAAATTTTATAGATATTGTGAGTTAAGTGGTGGACTTCAACTTAACGTTTGCCATCGTTACCAGAGCGAGAAAATGAAAACATTAAATATTTATCATTTCTTCGAATGGGAATCGAACCTACAGCTTGTCGCGATTACAGTCAAACACGTTATAAAGAATATAAATGTTAAATGTAGAGGCAGTGTGATGCACCATACAAAAGATTTCAACGCGTGCTCAAGGTCGCCGTAGCGAGTATCATAACCACATCAGTCACGATTTTATTGCAGTTTAAACAGAATAGAATTGAATTTAAAAAGCTTATTGTACTTTTTTAAAAATATATATTTTGCGTAATTATGGAGAATATAAAAGCTCAAATTTTGAAAAGTTATTGTAGGAAATAATTTTTTTTGCCGTTATATTCTTTAATTAATATAAGTTATTTCACTCTATACTAAAATTTACTTATTTTCAAACATTGAAGTCTTTGTTGTCTTCATAAAATGTGAAAGCTGACGTGTCAATAGTCACTGTTTTTTAAATTTCTATAATTAAAACTGAAATAGATATTAGCGTGGTACAGGTGGGTGCGCCCAAAATTAACAAATAAGAAAAAAAAAACAAATTTACGGAAATTAAAAATCACATTACATCGGCGTGTTACGTAAATTTTTATGCTTAATTACAAGTCGCACATAACGTAAGGTCGGTCGTAGAAAGTGAGTCGGCTTGTGTGAATAAAAAAAAACCTCCATCTTGCCAGTCTGTGGCGCGAAGCCAGTCCGAACTGACGTTTCCACTCTAGCACATCAAAGTGACATTAAATAAAAAAAAAAAAATTATTTAAATAAATCACTTCGTCCAGGTGGCCTGTGATATTTTCTGTTCAGTGCATTTGGGTAGTTGAAATGTTGTGAATGTGTTTCGATTGTGATTTTTAAAATACTTTCGGGATTTTTCTTAATGTTTTGAAGTTTTCAAAATGGGGAACTTCGACGGGAGAAAGTCAACAAATATTAAAATGGTAAGAATTTTCAGATGTCAACGAAGTTGACAAATTCAAATAAAACATATTGTACGTTGCAAATCAGCGATAAGTCGTTGTGAACCAGAACAACAAGTACTATTAATACAAACAACATTGATACTTGATACTTTCATTTTCTGTACATAAATTATTATATTATATACTTATTCGTTCATTATTATATATTATATACTTATTTATTATATATTTATACATGACATGTTTTCATATTTTTTAAATCACATATCATGTTGTTATGTAACCACAGAAGCTTAATAAAAATTATCATTGAAATGACATTATAACGTTACATATTGCAGTCAACATGGCACTAACGTAACGCTTAGGATCCGGAATTCAAAGCAATCACGCATCTATTCTAAATTTAATCATTCGAAGTTTCTCTCTGTTAGTTGTGGATTTCCCTTTAAACCAATTATAATTATAACCAGCTTTAAACGCTGCATTGAAATTATAATCTATGATTGACACGAATAGCTACAGTAATAAAATACATACATCATATTTGAGTTTTATAGAAACATAAAAATTAAAACGTAGCAGGATTTGAACCCGCGACTGTTCTCTTTAAGGCGTAAATCCAAGCACCGTTTTTCAAATTTGATTCCAATTTTTATATAAGTAGTATTTTATTAATATTGTTCACGATTATATTAATTTTTTCTTGAGCATTGGGACATTGAGTTACGTACTGTACACGCAGTCTGTATGAAATATCTGCGTTACAACATCGATGTCTGAGTATTGGTCGTGTGTTGCAAAATTAAGTATAGTCAGTCAGTCACAGCCTGTCTGACATGTTTATTAAATAAAAATACTTATTTTTTTATGCTACTGTGCTTAATAAAATTAACCCATTACGTTGTATAGGGTAGGCGAGGAATTTAGTGTCTAACCACTCCATTTCTTGCGAACTGCGCCAATTTTTCGAGACGTTGTGTGATTAAAGGTGTAACTCAACGCCGCGTGTTATCAAAGTAAAGTAAAGGAAAATAATTCATTACCTCAGATAGGAACTTAAAACGATTTCACAAATTAATGCTACTAGTGGGTTGAAAAATCATTTGACATTTAACACAAGATTTAAAATACATATTAATATTATTAAAATAAGCAAATTTTATTGTCTTCAAATTATTCATGTAATTTTTGACATTATATAAAACGGTTTTCTGATATTATTATGATAATTTTAGTAAATTTTATTTCAAATTAATAGATATATACAAAATCTCGATATTTATATGGTAATTTTAAGTAGGTGCATATCATATTGATTATATTTTAAAATATTATCATAAGATTCAAGTAAATTGCATGTAGGTTCAGTGCATTGGCTATATTAAAGCCGTGTTGGTAGACCATGTATGAATTTAAATTGCTGCGATCAAGATATGCCTAATACTTGGACAATATCCAAGAAACGCGTATTTAGCTGCAATAAGGTTTTTGATATATATATAAATCGTATAACACTTAACAAAAAGAATGAACAAATATTTTTTAATTATATAATAAACTCGTGCCCCGTACAAGAATGTATTTATCTTTCAATATCAAGGCATTAAGCTAATTATTTACTTAAATAATATTATTGATTTTGCATTGTCACACATTATCAATAATAACTTTTATTATTAAAAAAAATAAAAAAAAATAAAGGAAAAAAACTAAGTGAAGGCAGTCGTTTAAGACGCGTCGATGTCGGTGACGGACCGGAAACACGATATGTCGATGATACTTAGGTACTCCATACCATATTATATAACATAACTTTTAATTTTAATAAATTAACGTAAAATAGTGTGTTAAATAATTAAATTAATAAATTATGAAGTGTGTTGTTAAAGGAATAAGCGAGATCAACATAATATTTGGAACGTGACGCTGCTAGTTTTATTATTCCTATACTGGAAAGTAAACATTCTTTACTTCGGTTTCGTCGTGTCTAACAAAGCACGTTAGCTGTGAGTTCAACCATACTGTGTCATTTATTTTTAGGGGTGAATAGATATATTCACAATGTGGTTGTAATTATGTTTTTTTATCTAGATTGGTTTTGGTCTAGGATATCTCTATCTGTTGCTAAGAAATTAGAAATCTTGAAAATTTAAATACTAATATAATCTGTTACTATGGTTTTTTTTTTAGTTTAACACAAACAAAATATAATTAAATAAAATTATGAATGTATTACCAATAATAGTAATATTAATAATTTCTCTAAACGATTTTTGCTCTTATAATTTTTTCCATATATTAAATTCATTTTACTTTGCAAGTTGCCGACGTATTTTATATAAAATATTTTTTTATTGATCTTATTAAATTATTTACGAGCTGAATAAATTATAATTTATGATTTTAGATTTATTCGATGAAGCCTATTTTAATCATTTCCGCGTGCGCCATTAGAAATTGACATTTTGACACGATTCTGTATTAATAAATTATAATAATTAATTAGTTTGAAGATTATAAGTACGGATCGTCTCCAAAGACTTGATATATTCTTGAACAAATATGTATTATACAATTTTTATTTCTTCTTCTCTCTTCACTTCTATCTTCTTTTTCTAACACTGTTAACAGAGACAAGATACCTCCGTTTCCTTTACCGGAACTCAACGCCGCTTTTACTCTCGTTACATTATCTTTTATATTGTTATAGTGCCACAGCCTCGGTAGCTTCTAGTTAGAGAAATACTACTTACCAACAAGATATTTTTCTTCTGAAACACAGAAACATCTTCTATATAAAATATGAATATACTCTATTTTATTTCATATAATAGTCGAAATATTCTTTATTTAGTATATTCGTTATCTTTATTGTTATCTCAGT
>JBAIZZ010000920.1:0-10094 GCA_037355905.1 Heliconius aoede | reverse complement strand
TCGATTGCGGCGTCTGTCACGTTAACAATAGCTTTCATTTATTTCAGGAGATGAACAATTAAATCAGCATTAATTACAAAAACAAAAGCAAAGCCAAATTAAACACTATGCGTGTTAAGTTAGATTCGTTTTAAGATATGATGCAACGCTGTATCACATGTGGGTTAGCGACCATTTAATATCGAGATCTTAGTTCAAATTTAAGTTAAGTCATTGCATGCAGACAGATATTTAATTTAAGCAATTCTTTTATATATAATATATAGCATGTCGAGTTTAGTTTGAAATGGTTATTATTAAAGTATAACAGATTCGATTATAAAAGGGACAGACAAACAGACAAAAATTTTAAAAATCATCGTTTTGGTTCTATTACGCTATTTAATGCCACCAAAAAAAATTTTTTTTTTCTTATATATCTGCCATGTATAGTGTACATTGTACACACACTGATCCGTTATAAATTTATTATAATTATAGATACATTTATTTAAGTGTAGATTATTGCAAGTGTGTAATTTCTATTTGAAACGCATATATCCGAAGACAATTATACAGCAGGAGCAAGTCTAAAATGCATGTTTTTACTAAAAAATACTTGTATATACTTGTATGTACGCCCTTGGCACAATGTACACATTCAAAAAAATACTAAAAATGTCGGTATTTCTTGATTTCATGCATTGTATTCACAAAAGGATAACTAACGAGTACGTCACTTGCTCTTACACTATCACAATAAAATATTTAAAAATTTACAAACTTATCTATTTCCATATGAATAAAACTGTTTGATATTTCAAATATATAACAAAATAAAAGTACACAGTAGCTTTTTCTCTTTTAGTAAAATATGGGAGAAAACAAGTAAGATCCAATAAAATCTTAAGATAAAGATCAAATGTAAAAGAAAACTTCAAGGCAAACTCATCCCTCAAAGAGCTGTAGGTACTTATTTTATTTTATCAATAACCCTTTGTACCCACAAATCTTACTCTTTTTCACTAAACATATGAGAAATAAATCAAACATATTTCTCCCACAGAACGTTCTTTGATGTTTGCAAGGAGACTTGCGTCTTAGTCTACCATATTTTTGATTGAAAAATAATAATCTCCGCCATACATAAAAAACCATCTCTAAATAGCAAAATTTATTTAAAAAAAAACCTTACGCTAGCCAGGACAAATGGTCAGAACAAAAAATCTAAGTTTTTCCAAGAAATTGTATAAAGGGATAATGAGTAAATAAATATTGTAGACGAGACTAGTTATAATGGTATGCATTCCCGCTTACTGAAATGTAACAGTTTATGCTCTATATTTTGTGCACTCATATTATACTAATTGAATGTGCATTTTTGGTATTTAAAAAATAATAATAATTAAGTTTATTCATCACATTTTACATGTTTCTTAATATATCTACATATAAACATAGGTTAACTACACAATTTCTCTACTAAGAGACCTGTATTATCCACATCGAAATTTCTATACGAATGCTAAAATAACGCTGTTAGTCTTATCATAATAGCTTCACAGATACAGATATATAATTTTCTCATCTCAATACCGCATTGAATAGTTCCTTACAGCCACTAAATCTCTTCTCTATCAATAACACAAAGAAAATCAATGTCATTTACAGTTATTCTATTGGATGAGATGAACAACATAGCTGGCCCACTGACACCCGCATTGTTCCGTACACGCTCATTATGGAGTACCGTTGCTGGCTTCGAGAAACGTTAGTCATTTGCTTTATCTGCCATATCCCATATATAGATACCTAATGTGAATTGGCTATCCGGGACAAGTCACACAAACTGTTCAAATATATTAAACCATACGTATTTGCAAATCTTAAATAAATAACTCGATAGCGGTGAATGTATTTTTTTTAATATATTTTCAATCAATATTTCTACTGCTTATTTTTTTACACAAAAGCATCTAAACTAAGACCATTCCTACTACAAAATGTATCTAATAAGTCAATATATAGATATGTATTAATTTTATGAACTACTACTTACGTAACATTGTAATGTACTTAAAATATATTTATGTTACATTACTAAATTACAAGTACTTCTTTGAAAAACTTATTATCAACAACGTTTTGAATTTAATCGTGGTAATGTATGGCAGTGATGCTGACACGTTCCATTATAAGATCACAATATAATGATCTATTATATTGTGAAATATATTGTAGTTATGTGTGTTCACTAATATGAAAACAAAGCTCACTCAGGTAAAAAATATAAAAGACTTAAAGAATGAAAAATAAAAAACCGAGCTTGTTTGTTTACTACAAAAGGTTAAAGGCCTTATGCTTTTTGCAGACACATACGCATAAGTATGTAAGCATGCGCAGGAGTAGATTGAAATTTCGTATAGCATTTTTCTATATAAAACGTTTAAACTTAATTCTCTACAGTGTACAATTATAATGAGTCATTTTGTCAATTATTTTGATTACCTTCTAACAACATATGAAATTGTCATAAATTATATATATATATATATATATATATATATATATTTAGCATCACGCTGTATCCCGCATATAGTAAGGTTTTATATTTTACAATATTTTATTCCATATGAATTTCCGCTGCAGGTTATTCAAGCAGAAATTTAATTTAAAAAAAATTGAAAATCATACATATATACGCTGTACTAATACTAATAGGGAAATGTCAGTTATTGATTGAATAATAAATATTAACATATAAACAAGTATCTGGTCCGTGCGATGTAGTCCATTAAGTATCCAGTTTACAAATATTATGCGCTGGTACTACTACAATTTTATTATTTATGCTTTAATGTGAAGTTTTATATATGTATATTGCACGGTATATACATATTGACTATATAAAAAATCAATAAGACGAATGTTGCAGTTTCTTTGCAGAAGAACATATAACCTTGTATGCATTTTGCATTTTTATACGACGTCTGTAAGAAAAAATAATCCATTCAATTGTTTTTTTTTTAATATTTGCTATCTAAGAAGTTTTAACAGGGCACACCGATTTTGATGATTTTTTTTTTATTTGAAAGCTAGAGCATGACGTGGGGACATTTTATTTTGGTCTATTCCTGACAATGATATCCACGGGAATGTCACATAAGTTTTAAACTTGCATTAGGTGAGCTGTGTGCGCGGCAAATGGCCGAAAAGCTAACAAAAACAACATACAAAGGAAAAGGAAACATTCAAGGATACTTTGGTGAAAGTTTGGTTAGGTTCTAATTATGAGATCCGGTTGAAATTGGTCAAGTCGGTTGTTTTTTTTCAGAATTTTTTAAACTTCGAAGATATGAAAATAATTATATTTACTTTCTTATAAAGAAAATATACATGATATTTCAACTTTAATTCAATATATCATATATGTAATTTTGGTAGAAAAAACATAGTACGTTAATCTCCAAGTAGATATATTAAATATTGTTGATTATATTACCTGTAGCACATGTAAGTAATATAGTTAATAAAGTGAAATAAGTAAACAACAACAACAACAATATATAAATAATATTAAAAATTTGAGTAAAAATATCAATAGATTGCCGCCATAAAAACCTGATTTAATCTGTCGATTTAACATATTGTTAATATTATCTATAACTTTGAGTATTACGAGTATATAATCGCGACCTTCAAATTGCCACCAATATGATTGTCAGATAAGATTCATAGAAAAAAAAACAAATAATAAAGAAGAAGAAGAAAAAAACGAAACTCATTCCACAATATAAATGTGACCGCAGATTTTTTGTTCAAATATCTCGTTGTATTGTATGTATGTAATTATTTTTACTTGTTTGAGTGATGTAATCGTAGAATAATTAGATAGGTATATGTGTAGTATTATTGTACTGTCTTTATCGTTCTTATTTTTTTTAAAGTCGTTTCGGAAATGAATTAAAAATAATAACAATAAGTAAGATATATTTTTTTTTTATTTGCTTATTCAAATTGAATATTTATTTTTATCTTTATACATCCAAATGAATTTTCGAGATATTGACATTTGATGAATATTGCGATCCATTGTAAACAGACCGTTTCCGTATTACATATAAAAATCCTTTTATTATTTTACAAGCTTCGAAATATTTAACTGTAACTACGTAGGAAAATAAATAAAAAAATTTATATCTGTCTTACTGTACACTTATCTTTTAATTTAAAATTAATATAATATGAGTCTATAAATAATATAGTTAATTAGTTGAAATTAATATTCAAAAATTTAATTGAGGAAATCGATAGTTTATAATTATATAAATGTCATTAAGACCACATAATTAATCAATCTTTAACGGCTCAAAGGTTACGAGGAGATACATAACACATAGGAGATTGTTTACATAAGCATGTCTAATTTTTCCTGAGATCTCTCAACCTTCAAAGAAGTGCCTCCTTTTATTATAAACTAGCGATCCGCTCGCGGCGTCACTCGCTTGAAGCACACAATATTCATTTTTTAATATAATATAGAATTGCTTTTGTGGTCTCGCAGCATTATAATGTTAAAGACTCTATAAATTAAAATTAAAGTTTCAGCCAATTTAATATAACAGTTATTTTTATAGCAATATTGCGTTTATGCGACAATAATTCGTTTACCATAATTACATATAATTGAGAGATAAGAGGGCTTGAAAATGTGTAAATCCGCAACTGATGCACAATAACGAATGTTAATGTAACGAATGTGAAATAAAAAAAATAATTGATGGACTAAACCGGTATTGTTTATTGCATAAGCATATAATATGCATTTAGGTTGCGAAGTCAGTAACGGTTCAATGACCTATGTTTTCAATTCTTACATAGTACTTAAATATAGTACGCAGGACTTTTGTCTTGGTGCCAGGTCAAAGAAATGAAAATAATAATTAATTTAATTTCTTTCCCTCTAGTGAGGATCAAACTATACACTAAAACCGTCGCGTTACAGTCACCCTTGTGCCCCACGTGTCGTGTGCGCCACGACAGTCTCAACTTCAACAAAATTTCTCACTTAACTAAAGAAACTAAAGAATCCATGGTCACCTTACCTTACAGCATTGAGTTCCGCCACTCAACACGCAGTGCCTCGAAAAACTTGGTAGAAAATGATATAAAAACTTTGCGTTATATTTTATATACCTACATATTAGCCGAAAAGGACATATACTGGAGCTATACGATGCTTAAGTAATATCGATGTTTTGATGAACAATTGCATATATATAAACTACATTACTGATAACAAATATATAGCATATAATAGCAGGTAAACAATGAAAGACTTCATAATATAATTTTATTATCTGTCTGTCAATCAAACTAATATCTAATATCCAGATCCTATTATTCAAACATCTATGTTAACGCAATTTTTTGCCGCATTTCGTAGAAATTTTGGTACGGCAACCTCAGTTCCACGGCAGAGAAAATTTAATAACAATATTTTAAAGCTTATTTAATAATTATTACAAAAATGTGTGATTAAAATTTAAAAACTATAATAAAGTTTTTAAAAATGTAATAAAAGAATGAAAAGTGTTGTAAACTAAAAAAAATTTGGTCTTCGATCCAAATTCAGAATATTTATATTTAATTTCTCGTTTCAAATAGTTCATTGTTGAAGATCATCCAAAAGAATTTCCTTTTACACTACGTCTTGGGTTAATAATGTTATTTCAATGCTGTAAAAATCAAACAGACATGAAATAAGTTATGCCACTTTAATAACGAAGCAATCACTCAATGTGTTTCTTGAATCTTGTTTTTGCAAAATTATCCGTCCATTTTCAGTATTTGAAATGAATAATTTAAATGATTGAATTTTATTATTTATAAACATAGAAGTTAGGTTTATTTAAGAATCAAACAAAATAATTAGCCTTTTCTACGTAAATTTCCGACAATGGCACCGTTGTTTACATAAGCAGCCCACTTATATTTTCAACTTTTCAGACTTGTATTAATAATATACCGAATAATGTTTTTAGCTTCTTATATTTGCTTTACATGAAGACTATTAATTTTAACATAATATTACTCGAATTCACAGAACCACGACCTTTCTAGGAAATTTGTTTTTAATTTTGTTTAACAAAGTAGAATTTTCGAAGAAATCACTCCGTCCCTCCACAAACATTAAAAAGTGGAATCGTAATATCTAAATTGCTTCTTATATTTTTTTTCATTTGCAAAAAATTTAAAAAATAATTTTAAGTACTTACCAGCATGGGCGCTTGTTCCAGATTCTTGAATATTTTGAAAAGTCCTTGTGGATCAGGGCGCTCAGGCGCTGGACGCAGCGGCAGACGCACCGGCCCGGACAGGGGGTATGCGAACACTTGTGATTGCGGGTCAAGGAACATTGGCAAAGGTCTGTAACAATCATTCATTTATTATTTGTCTAGTTGTGTATAAGTTCCAGGTTATTCATGACTAACGTTAAATAAAACTTAATGATTACATAAATAAACATATATGTATACAGCAGCAGTACCCAGTACACAGTAGTGTATATTGTAAGAATTTGAAAATGATTTTCTTTTAAGTATACACATTTCCAAGAGAGAAATTTAGAAAAAAACCTCCTACTAGTACTAAGAACCTCCTAAGACCCTAATATTTAGACACTCCGTACCGATTAAGACACTTCCATTCCCCATTTTCTGCCAAATTCTTTGCCGCGTCATATCAGAACAAAGAAAAGAAAATATTAAATATTTCATTTCCTCGAGTGGGAATCGAAACCACAACCTATCATGCCTCTGTGCTAACCACTGGCCTCAAATATATGCATTATATTCTTGTACTATCCTATATAGAATTCATTGTGTTACTTATATATTATTAATACATTACATAACAATGTTTCTTAACCATTTGTGTCACAAACATCTAAATTTCGCAATAATGCTGGTCTCCAGTTAAATCAACACAATAAGCTCAACTCCTTACGTCTTCTACAAGTATCTCGACAACTCAGCATTCGACGTACGAATTCACTTAAATTCTCAAATTGATATGATAAAGCCGGAACTTCTAAACGAGCCGACATTTGCCTGTCTCCTTTCAATTGCTTTTGTGTCTAGGTTTTAGTGTATCATGTAATTTTTTTTTAATTTTTTCTAATAACTATAGATGTAAAAAAAGAAGTAGACATTGATAACCAATTTAAAATAGCTTCACGCTGTATCCCGCACACAGCAGGATAGGCAGAGGGAACCTCCAGTTAAGACACTCTGTTCCTCAATTTCTGCCGATTTCTGGAGGCATTGCGTGTTCAGTTGCAGAACTCAATGCCGCCCTTGAATGGGGATCAAGCCCACAACCGTCGCGTTACACTCACACCCTTGTGCCGCTGCGCCACGCCGTAATTTTCTATTCAATTATAACTATTATTTTATAAATTTATTTATACTTCCCTATATTAACAAATATTACCTATGTTTGATAGGTATACGAACGAAGAAAATATTTGAATATAGAATATGATCCATTAGTCATGTTTAATTTAGTTAAACTTTCACATTAACACAGCACTGATAATCTACCCGCACTTTATAAAATTAACATCATAGTGCTTTTGTAGCGCACTCTCCTTTATAGAGACTACGCTTTTATAAAAATTAACGTGAAATAAAATTTTCTTATATTTTCTTCGACGTTTTCAATGTCACTCAATGTGATAACATAAATATTGTATTTTTGTTAATATTCTTAAGTTGGCTAAACATTAATAATACTAATACTGAATTTGAAATAAAGGTTATATAATAAAATAATGCTTATATAATATTATCACCTGGTGGTAGAAAAAAACTTCAAAAATATATTACTAAGCTAATTTCTGCAACTCTATTGCGTGATAACTATGAGCAAGAGTAATCGTTAAAAATGAAAAAACGTAAACGCCTGCTTTGGCAATTATCATAAGAATTTTGGTAATTCCTTTACTCTCACAAGACCTGCATACCATTTTTTTGAATTTTTTACGACCAAGACTTGAAAGAAAGGATCAAACCCACAACCATCAAATTTACAGACTCATCACCCACTCCCATATGATGCCCGCTGTAAAATATGTTAATAAAATAAATTGTTTAATATAACATCTCATATTTAACACGTTTTTCAATTAAAAATTGTGTGATTCAAGCTATTTAATCCGTAACGGATTATAAAATACATTTTATTTTGGAATGCGATTTGGTTATCGATTTATAGTTATTTAAACAAAATTAAACCGTGACGTTTACCGAATCGGCAAACCTACACACTACCACTACGTTACACATATTTCTTTTAATAGCTTAGCTTCACTCTGTATCCCGCTCACAGCAAGGTTCTTCCCCACTTTTTGCCGAATTAAGGAGACATTATGTGTTAAGAAGCAGATCTCAGCGCCTTTCGCCTTGGCACCAGAGCGAAGAAATGAAAATATACATTTTAATAAGTATTTGATTTCCTCGAGTAAGATGGAACCCACAACCAGTCGCGTTTACAGTGACAGTTTGCGCCCCTGCGCCACTACTAGTATGTGATATAAGATGATCGCAGTGAAAAGCTATACAATAAATTAAAATAAACAACGTGTAACAACGTAAACGTGTCAATTGTGTATTCAATTCCCATTCGGAAGAAATGTATTATTTTCATTTCCTTGTTCTGATAAAAGTCAAAACGATATTTCAACAAGTGAGCTTAAAATTGGGCTTAAAACACACTGCTGTATGCGGGGTACAGTGTGAAGCTAAAAAAATATAATATATATCGCAAATCACATATTAAATATAATTTATTATAATAAAGTGCAGTTTTATTACTGTTAAACGAAAATTATATTTACTCACCGTTCCTCACCACCGTGACAGATGATGGAGATACGTTCAGCTTGGGGGCTGCGAGATGTCAATGCACTAAGAAGGTTGAATGGGAACCGCTTCTCCATGGCTTCTTCATGGCGCCTTTCGACTACGCAATTCATACGTCCTCTGAAAAAATAAATATATTACAAATAAAGATGTAACGAGAACAAATAAAGCACTAATTTTATGATTTTAAACGTTCAACTCTACATATCCGTATAAGTATAATATGTTAATTAAGTATAATATTAATTCAAATGGATAAAAAAACAATTTATATGTTATATTGTTTAAAGTCTTCATGTGCGTTGTGGTAAGTATATATTATAATGAATATATAATGATTTGTAATTCTTGTAAAGATTTTAGGTTTCAAAACCTAAAATAATAAAATGTTGATTTAATAAAAGAAGATATTTACTTTTGGTTGTTAGCTAAGAAAGCTCCCGCAAGCTCGTCGAGGTCAAAGCGAATAGGCAACTTAGGCATTAGCTCCTCGTCATCTTCTTCACCGGAACTATCCGATTCGGGACTCTCATCGCTTCCAGAATTCGCCGGTTCGACCTTTTCGTCGTCGATTTTCTGCAAAATGAAATAGGTAAAATAATTTAAATCTAAACAGACAAATTTAACACTATTACTTATAATATACGCACTTTTTCATATAAAGTGACAAAATAATTAAATATTTGAAGAACACTTTATAACAACAGTTTTATGCCTAGTCTTCTGCAGAAATATTGTTAAATATTTGGCGGCCTCGAGATTTTCTAAAATTCAAGCTAGCTTAACCGGAACCCTGTCATCAGATTCAATTCAGTTATGAACCCCTTTTAAGGCTATTATTTTTTAGGATTTAGCCACAAATGTTCGTCAGATTTTTTTCAGTACTATTACTACTTGTAGATGCTAGCTATCAAATTCCATAATTGTAGGTGAACAGGAAGCACTCTATTATTATAATTTTAATTCCCTAGTTAATCCGTTTTAATTACTATCGAAATACGCGTCTTTTGCGATATAAATGGCCACATTATCTTTTTTTAAGAAAATGTGGAAATACGTTATATTCAGGAAATTATGGGGCCGTAGATCTGAGTATAAGGTTTGAATATCAACTTGATATCTCCGAGCGTTCCTGAGATAAAGGCTCTTATAAAAACTAATTAATCATATATAGAGTATATCCCCCCCCCC
>JBAIZZ010000919.1:0-10098 GCA_037355905.1 Heliconius aoede | reverse complement strand
AATCCTACCTTTTTAAGGTTAACAAAGTTTATTTGCCAATTTTTGTAATAATACACCCGTTACACATATAGTAGTGTATTTAGATTTTGATTTATTAGATTTCTCTTATTTTTAGAAGAAAAATACTTCCATTTTCTTTTTTTTTTAATTTGGACATAGCGCGATTTGAATCCGTGTCTCTTGGGCATCTCAAGCAATTCGTACACGCTTGTTCCAGCTAGGATTGTTACATGTTTTCGGCTACCCCAAGTATTGATTCTCTTTTTTAGCATTTTAGTACAAAATTTCATGGTTTTTATTTAGTGTCGATGAGACAATGATTGCACGTTTGTTTCTTTACTAAATTTTGTCCTTAAAATTTAGGTAACAAAATCTTAGGGACACACACGTGTTATTGTAAGCGCGGGGGTTCGATTACCACTCGAGGTGAAATATTTAATATTTTACTTTTCTTCGCTGTGGTGTCGAGGCAACGTGTGGAGTTAAGCTCCGGCACGTAATGCTTCCAGAATTCAGTTCAAAGTTGGAAAAGAGTATCTTAGCACTACGTTTAATTAAATTCATGTTAACAACGTTGTTGTATAAATGTTCACAACTTTTATACATATAACAATGTTGACAGAAAGTCTATTTTATTATTTAAAAACATACATCTCATTTTTGTCCCCAAATTTTCATGAAAAACTACAACGAATTTTTTTATAAGAGTCCCTGTCATTACCATTTTGAACCCGCGCATAAACATAATAAAGCTCCTCCAAAAAAGCTAACTCGAAAAGGTTTACTCTATACACACACAGTACAGTATAGCACTAAAAGTATTTACATAACGCCATAATGGGTACACTGACTCTACCACTGTCGTAAAGTTACGTAACTTTACTTTTATCACTAGCGAAGTGATGATATAATGCTAGCGTTCATTATGATTCAGTGCAGTGGTAGTAAGATAAGCTTGTTATATAATTTTACGCGCTCGCTAACGTTTATCGATTAAGCTGCGTGGGTAGAGGTAGGTTAATCGTACTTTACGCTGTCAACGATGACACATGAGTGAGACAAGGAAATGTATACGCGTACGTCACGTTTACGTAAACTATGGAAGAAAATTATATTTTAATTTGTTTAGGGTGAGAATATAAAGTTAGCTCTAAGTGGGTCACGAGAAATTAAAGAATTATGCCAGGTTAAAGACGACAGCGTTATTGTGTATTTTTTTTGCTATATTACTGTAATAACATGAAGATTTGACACATCCTTAACTAACGTGTATAATTTTTTTTGCCCCGTCTACTAATGTATAACGAATATTATGAAAATATGATATCACATAAACAACTTACTATAATATATTAATATATTATTAAGAGCCACAATAATAAAAATCAAACATTAATTTGGACGTCATATAGCGCATTATTTCAACCCAGAATAGTAAAAGTAATATTTTTCGTATGTTTCCATTCAACCCCTGTAGTGAATAAATACGACCTTTTATAATATATATATAGCAAGTGACAAAGCCAGAGCGGAACAAATGCATTATAGGGGTTGGAATGGACGAGCATATGATTTAATAAAATCACGTACAAGAAAAACCTTACATTACAAGAAAAATATTAAATTACAATTGATTTTTGTAGCGATTTAGTGAAAAAATATTAATAAAAAGCTTTGTGGTATTTTTTTGATAGCCAGGTAAGTAAACGGTACCTATTTTTAAGATAATCCCCCCTTTTCATCCAATTCAAAAGAACTTATGTGATGAGTGGTGAACTCGACGACTCGCTTTGTGACAGAGTATAGCGAAAAGGCAGACTGACGAATCATTTTTTAAGTGACTACCGAACCCACAATCATCGCGCTTACAGTCAAACACTGTCTGTTTTAATTCTTTATAGATTTTGTTCAAAACTTATTTTTAGCTTTTACCTTATATCCCGCATATAGCTTGAAAAAACGTGTCTCTTTAACATGGCTTATACAAAAAATAACATCGAAAGTGTTAAAATCGGGGCGGAAATAACGCATTACTGGACTTATTGTGATTTAATACAATCAGGGGAGGGCTTAAGGGATTTAAAGAACCCTATTAGCGAAGAGGGGTTTGTTTTATTAAAGACAGTTAAGGTTCTATTCTGTTCTGTTCTGTTCTGTTCTGTTCTGGTTAAGAGCTTTTGGAGTGATGCAATTTACGCAATGTATTGAAACTACTTAACACTAGATTCAAAATTTAGGATATAGCGCGAAACTGTAAATTATTATAAACACAATTATTTAATTAAACATTTATAACAATGACACACAAAGCTAGAAGTAGGACAGGGCTTAAGTAATTTATTACTCAGTCATCGAATAAATTAACAGGATGTACGGCGGACACACCAGCGTGTACGGCCGTCACCATAGCAACAGACATAGGCTAACTCGATCTATATAAACTAACTAGAATAATCTATACAAAAAAAATATTGGTATTTGATATTAGAATGAAGAGTTTGTTTGGTTAAGCGCGCTAATCTTAGGAAATAGTAGTTGGAATAGAAAAACTCTTCATATTTTGTCATCGTTACATAGTAATCTACTGTAACTGTAGTTACCTTAGACACTTTAAATGTGTGATGTCACGTAAGCACAAAATACATAACGTCAAATTCTATGTAATAGTTAAATACAAAACGTAATTTATTTTTCACTTAAGTGATGGAATTCAACGCCACAAACTTATAGTTATCTTGTTACCAAGGCGAAGACAATGAAAACGGACCTAGAACCGTCGCGTTACGAGGGCATATACGAAATATATAAAATAAAAATATTAATTGCATTCTTTTTAAATATATAGGTACACACAGACTCAACTCTGTCACTTGATTGGAGCTAACAGTAACTAGATTAGAATTTAACTGCGCTGTATAGTTCAACTAGACTGACTCAATTTGGTAAATTACAGTTGTGAGTTTGGCTATATTGATCTTAGTTTATTAGTTTTTTTATTTAGTTAGGATAATTCAAAAATGTATAGTAAATATTTTCAATACTTTCTAATACTGTTTCGTCATAGTATTGGGTCCCGATCAAATCGGGGTAGGTCCTTTACAATTAAGATACTTCCATTCTTTATTTCCCTCCGAATTCTTGATGCATTGCTTGTTGGGTGGTGGAACTCAACGCCGCGCTTTGCCTCGATACCGGAGCGAGGAAATGAAAATAATAAATATTTCTCTCCCTTTTGTAGGAATCGAACTCTCAACCGTCGCAATTACAGCGCCGCGATGACCTCAAGTAGTAATAGTATCTACACATTTATATATTATTTATAAATATTAAAAATAGTTTGGTACATTGAGAGTTGATTGAAGCTGATATTTCAGACTTTATCTTAAAATAAAAAAATAATAAAGAATTATTACATAATAACATTGTATTAAAACCCGCAGATTTATAAGACATATACCTACAAATATCCAATACACTTCAACAATTCCCAAGCATTAGAGTAGGTTCCTTAATTACTGACCTGAGGAGATCAATTTTGCGTAAAAAATTGAAATACGAGGACACTACGGAGTGGGGAGCTTGGGGGAAATGGGGTCAATTAATGGGTAACTCTGATTACAGAAGACAACAGGGGAAACGTCTTTAATTTGTACCGTCGGTGTATTTAGCTTCGATTTTTATACGACATTACTACGTGATACGATGCAGTATTTGCAAGTGTTTTTGTTTTATATATTTTTGTGGTAAAAGAATTGAGTAAAAATGAGAATTGTATCCAAAGGGGTATGGATTCAATTTTGATACAGGACATTTATATAATAAAGTTCAATAATAATAATAAAAATCACGATTAAAAAGTGATTGGAGTAAAACAATAAGTGGTACGAACATAAAGTTTCAAATTTTGTATACTTTTTGTATACTAAGTGTCAAATAACACTTTGCAAAAGTTAAAAAGTATTCAATATTTTGATTTAAATTTAAACATGCTCGGAGGAATGAACTATTTTAATTTCATCATCATCCTTGCTGTTGTAATAAGGAAAGCACCACCACCGCCACTCAACTTGCATTATCTCAAAAATTCAGCGAAAGGTGGAAAAAGTAGTGTCTCAATGGGAACTAAATTCCCTCTGCCTACCTGTCTATATAGGGGTAATATTGTGAACGTAAAAAAGCGTGTATAAAAAAACATTATTGTAACAAAAATTATAATTACCACCACCTGACACCAGAGCGAAGAAATTAAAATATAAACGTAAATAAAGTTTTATTTCCACGAATGGGGATCGAACCTACAACCGTCGCGTTACAGTCATACCCTGTGCCACTGCGCCACGACGTATGGCTTTTTAACCCTTAAAATATGTATGTATATACAAAACAAAAGGATTCATTGTTCCTATACTATGGTGCAGGATACGTTATTATTCCACGAGTTCACGCAGCTTCAAGAGCACTTATATTAAAAGCATATGCTCTATTAAGCCATCGGGTACCGACATTACTGTTTGCTCCACACTCGTTTATATTATAGACATTTAAAGAATGACTTTTAAAGATATTTTCGTTATTGTTTTGAGTCTGTTGTCTTTTTAGGACACCATTTTCATCATTGCTTACTTTTTAAGATATAGTGCTATATACATTATATCAAGATTATATTAGTTAGCCGTCGTGGCGCAGTGGCACAAGGGTGTGACAATAATGCGACGGTTGTGGGTTCGACTCCCATCTGAGGAAGTGAAATATTTATTTATGTTTATATTTTCATTTTCTTCGGTCTGGTGTCGAGGCAATTCCTCCAGAATTCGACGGAAAGTGCGGAGCGGAGAGTCTTAACGAGACTGCTTTTGCAACCAAGCGCGGGATACAGAGTGAAGTTGAAAATAAAGGCACAAAAAATAAAACGAGCAAACGAACATCCAAGAGTATAACACAGGCGTCTCCCCATCCTGTTGTAAGCGTGTAATGAACATTTTATATTGTCCGTACAATAATTTTCTCTCGACATTTCAAAGTTGACAGCTTAATTCTCCTCTTTTCTCCGTCCTAACATTAGTTCCCTTCATAAAAATAAGCACCACAATAAACCTTTTTTATGGTGCAAAAATAAAGCTCCGGAAAGCAAGTTCGCTATTGTCATTTTGTTATACAAATTTTAGTGTCTCACATGAGTCGTGGTAGATAATTAATAGTCGTGTTTTAAAAATTAGATATTTTTATATCTTCATTTGGTTCCCAGGTTCCCTCTTCTTACAGTACCATATGCGAAATATAGCGTGTAGATAAAATAAAGCTCCCGTGCAGTTTCAATTATACAAATCATAGTGACTTTTCCAAAAAACTTACTCTTTCTTTTTACCGTGTGAAATGAAATAAAATCATTTTAAGCATCATTTTAGAATGCCATTAGTCATATTGCGTTATAGAGTTCTTCCTTTACTAAAATTTTCATGTTGAAATTTCCGACATGGAATAGTGATAAGAAGAATTAATGATGTCTAAGTTGTGAAGTTACTTTGGCGACAATTCTAATGGTGGAACCTACTCTCGGTGAAACAAACGTGTAAAAGTTTTATATATATTTGGCTGGCGTTTAACTGCGACATCGCCTTTGTAAATAAATGAAAATTATTAAGATATTTTTCTAGACAGATTCTAAAACCTGGAAACACAGTGCTAAGACACTCCTTTATCATAAATATACTTCAGTCCTCACATCGGAATCGTCCTAACTGTACCACGATGAAATCATCTTTATATCTTTTTAACTTCACACTTTATACGAATAACTAGTAGTTGTCAACCGTCATCGTATCTTTATTGTATGACTGACAGACAAGGCACAGTCGAAACTTCGCGGTGTATAATGCTGAAATTTGTCAAATTTGTTATATATTTCTAGGGGAGTATAGAGGGGTACAAGGATATGATTTCACGATATTACTACAGGAAAATCACGATTATCCATTTGACTGTTTTAAGTTCAAGCGAGCAAAGAAACGGGTAACGACTAGTTTATTATAAAACACATATTTCCCAGAACCCTCATTATGAAAATAATCTCACAATAACTTTAATACCATTATTTTTCTAAAACGTGACTCAACATCAAGAATGTGACCTGCCATTTGAGTCTCTAGAGCTTTCTAAGGCGGAGGTAATGTTTATGAAGGCTTTCACAGTAACCCTTGCCTTTTACAAACAGTAGTATTTTTGTACGGAACTCGTTTATAGGTCAGACGCATTCAAGTATCTCCTTTGTGATATAATTAAACATGCATTTAAGGCATGTTTTCTGTTTACATATAAACTTTTTTTTTTGCTTTACGTCATATCAGCGCACATAAATTCCCTACTTGCCGCCAAAATCTGACGATATATACTGTAATATAGGCATTTCATTTCCTCGAATGAGAATCGAACCCACAACTTGTCATGCTTATACTCGCACCCTTGTGGCACTGCTTCAAGTATCTCCTTTGTAATATAATTAAACATGCACCCTAGGCACGTTTTCTATTTACGTACACACTTTGTTGTAGAATTTTCATTATTGCTGCATGTTTTTCATATTAAATTATAGCGTACGTTTTAAATTTAAATCTGTGATGTAATAAAATGAATTCTTAATTCACAAAACGCCTGGTATCGTGTTATGTGAATGCAGAATTTATGTATTCGTTGACAAAGTAAAAGTCTAGCTGGAAAATATAATCTACATAAAATTTAGTTTAAGTGATATAAATTCATATGATGGAATTATTTACTTTGTTTGTTTTAAACATGTTATAGAAATGTGCATTCGTAATTTTCATTCATTTTATAAAGTAAGTAGTAAAAAACCTTGTAGTAAGTTCTTCTCTTCATTAACTTGTGTTGTATGTAAGCTTAATAAAAGGCTTTGTTGCCGACTGGTTTTCTGAGAATAGAGAACTTTGGCTTGCTTGCCTTCGATTTCCGTAGGGGACGCTCTTGCTGCTGACTCTTCTCAAGAAGCCACATATATATTGCCATTTCTAAGGGACAGAATACTTTCTTCTCTTTTACTAATATTAATATATATATATTCGATGCATCCCGCCAGTCGTTGTACAACCCAGTACTAACGGCAATAACTTTACGTTCCAGTAAAAGATAAAAACATTGTATACATATTGCAAGGTTACTTTTTTAAATTGGAATTATTTAGTTTCCAATTAAATTTTAATTCTGTATTTTTGATATATTTGTTTGTGTTATTTACTTATTTAAATGTAAGCATAGACTATTAACGTATAAATGAAATACAATAATTTATTATTTAATTCGTACTGTTCTCGTTTACTATAGAAAAACGTAAGAAACCCCATTCCAAAATTATGCACCACTTCTGATTCAAAATCTTACCTCATTATTATTATTTTCTAATGTTGCTGTACTTTAAGAATCGTACTTATCATCTCTAAATATAAAAAACACGCTGTATCCCGCACATAGCGGGACAGCAGGACACAGAAGGAACCTGGGAACCTATTATTAAGATACTCTGTTGCCATTAAAGCACTTTCCTTTTCCAATTTTTGTAAAAATGAAAATATTAAATATTTCACTTCCTCAAATAGGAATCAAACCTATAATCTACCTCATTTACAATTGCATACTAGGGCGAAAGCCTGCGCCACGACTGACCTCAAAAATATAAATAATTTTACAATTTAATATAAACATTATAATTCAACGACTTATAGAATTCGATCAAAGTAAAGTTGGTATTTATAAAACCTGATTTTATGTACCGACGTGAGGTCCACAATGCAACGACATTCCCGTACAAAGAGTTCCTTGGTTTTAAATCAAGAAAATGAAAAGCTATTTTGTATATTGGCTCAAGCTTTATATTTTTCTTGAATTATTTTTATTTTAGTGTCTGTTTTCCCTACTTATTGTTCCCTAATTATATACTATATATTAAAGAGCTTATAAAGAAATTCGGCTACAAAGTGGAGAGTGGAGGGAGTTCCATTTGCCTACCCTAGTAGGCCTACACCTACAGGAAAGCTACAAAAAAATAATAATAAACTCGTAATTTGAATTATTTCAACTTATAACCAATTTGAAAGTAAAATTCAATACTGATGTAGACTACGATAAATTGACGTAAAATTATTTTTATTACATGTACCTATTTAATGAACATAAATGCTAATTTCACTGTCTTAAATTAACATTAGTTTTCTTTTGTTTCTCTCGAACCTAGTGTCAAGATTACAATTTCTCCATTTCTCAATTTTCGCCTAATTTTAGAGACATTGCTTATTGAAAAGCGAAACTCAACGCCGCTATTCGCTTTATTAACAGAGCGAGGAAATGAAAATAATTAATTCCCAAAAGTAAGAATCGAACTTACAATCGTCGCGTTTACAGTCAGACCGCCACTTTTCATATTATTATTTATTCTATATTATCTTTTTATTTTATCCAAATATCTCCAAAGTATCTAGTATCTAATTTTAGATAAGATTAAACTTTATACAATGCTATTTTATATTCGAAACTATAGCGATAGAATCGATAGCTTTATAACAAAACAATCTCGAAACATTGATGGAACGAAATTCTTAACGTGTTGGTATTCTAAGGATAAATCGCGGCTCATTTTTAACTTGGGGCAAACCATTAAGCTTACATTCTGTGTGCATCGATCTATTGGAAGAAGCGTTTTGCAACGGTACGTGAAAGTTTCAAAGAATTTAAGTACAGTCACTGTGATGTTGGTACATTTATTGTATTTCTGATATATCATTTTTTTTTAGAAAAGTTTAAAAATTTTACGGTAATTTTAATGGGAATTACTGAAAAAAGAAATTCCTAGGTGTGGAATAATGTTTTTATGTTGTGGAAGAAAATCAAAAATTACTGACTGTAAACGCGATGGTTGTGGGTTTGATTCTTATTTAATGGATTGAATTAAGTTCACTTTAGACAAATCTTGCAAGCAATATCTAGAGAAATCTGCTGAAAGTGGGGAACAGAGTGTTTCATTTGCAAGTTCAGATAGCGTAAAGTTAAAAATAATTAGAATAAAGAAAATTTTATACATACACATTATTATTTATAATTATGCTATATACATCATTAAACATGTGTGGATAACGGAGTGTCTTAACACTAGGTCCCCGCTGCCTACTCTCTTGTGTGTGGAATACAGCGTGAAGCTGATTTAAGTTAATTTAATTTTGTGTGTCTTCACTGGCATAGTGGTATATGTCAATATTGAAATATTTCATTATTATAGGAATTTGTTCTATTTTCACATGTTTACAAGCTTACGTCAACAAAGGCTTGTACGAATTCCTAGAAATGCTAAGAGAATAATAAAATATATTTGCTGTTAATATTTTATTGTTTACTGTTATTGTAAATACATGTATGTACAGACTATTTAAATATTATTTTTTTGTGAATTTGTTTCTAACATGAGACCATCGTGGCGAAGTGCGACAGCACCACGCTTATCGGGATGGTTCTGGAATCGATTTTCAGTTGGGGTTATAAATTGCTTTCATTTCCGTTTGGTAAGCTAAAATATTCTTCAAATTCTGACGGAAAGTTGAGGACAGAGTGTCTTGACACTAAATTCTCTCATCCGCAGTAATACACAACAATTAGTATAACAAAAAAAAACTTTTGCAACGAAAATTATTCAAAAAATCATAATAAAACTGACATATGCACGCACATACCTACAATACACAAAAAAGTTAAATTGCATTCTAATCAAATAACACCTAATGTTCGTATAAAAATTTCAACGTTCAATACACTTAGCCGGTGGCTATAAAATCTACATGAACGTGTCGAAACTAAGTTATCTCGCGGGATACAAGTTTTAGAAATAAAAACGTATAAAAAGTTGGCCATTGAGTACAGAGTGGTGCGAGTGTGCGAAATAGTGTCGCTTACCCGCAACTTTGGGATAATGTTAACTGGAAAATGTTATATTAATTTTATCGTTTTTTTTTCAAGCACAGCAGGGTGGACCTAATGTTAAAACACTCTGTTCCCTAGTTTCCTTTGAAATTTCGGGACATTGTGTATTGCGTTAACTAGAAT
>JBAIZZ010000917.1:0-10145 GCA_037355905.1 Heliconius aoede | reverse complement strand
TAAAAAAAAAACAAATCAGTATTACACTGTATCTAAAGATATATTTTTAAGATACTTCGTTTCCCATTTTCTGCCGAATTCTTCGAGATGAATTATTTTTACATATTAATTTCCAGGTCTGCCACACACCAAGAGACTGGACGGACTATATCTACTATATAATTGGACTGGAAGTTTTAGTCCTAGTTCTTTTAATAAGTAAAGTGTCGTACGACTACTGGGTGTTTAAAACCGTGGGCTATTTACCTTGGCCGGCGAATAAAATGCCAAGATTGCCTTGTGATTGGCTGTGCGAGTGAATTTAAATACAGTCTAGTTTATACAGACTGTATTTGGGACTATATTAGACTATATTCGAGGTCTGATTTGATTGTTAAAGTTCTTTCAAATATGTGGGACAACAGATTATAATATGAAGACTTATCAGATTTTGATAATCATAGGACAAATAGTTTTTACTATATATGGACAAAATATAGTGTTAAATAAATGACAGTCTAAAAACTATGGAATAGAGTTCAGATAATTATAGAAAGAAATTAAGACTATAAATAGTGCCTTATGTGCTTAGAAAGATGTAATCAATTTTTGAGTCCAATTATTTTATTAATTTTGTAAGTAAATAATAATTACTAACGTAAACCATGTTGTGTCGTCAAAATATCGCATGTCACAATTTACGTTAAATTTAATTTAATTTAGAAGAATCCAAGAATGATTATTTTCCACAAACTGGAGGCTGACTGAATGGCTGGAGATGCTAAACGGGATGGTTGTGGGTTCAATTCAATCTTGAGGGAATAAATTTTTAATATTTTCAGATAACAAACTCAACAAACAAAGCCTCACCAAAAAATTCGGCGGAAAGTGGGGAACGTAGTGTCTTAACACTTAAACACTGGATTTTAGACTCCCCACTGCATTCTTTTCCACGTACACGATGCAGTGTGAGGCTAGAAATGGAATTTTTGAGTTAGGTGTTTTTTCTGAGGGTGCTGTACGATCTTTTTATTTGTTACTATTATGTTTACTTAGTTTTTTACGATAAATATGAATTCAAATCAAAGATTTCCGTACCTATTTTTTATATTAAGTTTTAATTTTATTTGTCTATATTATATAATGATGATTGAAATGAATAATAAGGCACAGCAACTAGCCGTATAGAAAGTTCTGTTATAAATTACTTATTAATGTTATTGTATTTGCTACATTTTCAAGAGTTTTTACATTTTAAAAAGTTGTACATGATTAATAACTTGTATGTTTTGTACACTTTAAGCAGAACAATTTTAACCTTTTACCATTGTTCGTTTGGAATTATTAAAAGAAAATAGCTACGTACAATAATGAAATAAAAAATAATTTTAATTTAAAATTCAACACATTATATGTATATAAATAAACGTATATGAATGTATGGTATAGAAATTTATTTAGGTTAAAATTGTAAGTAATCCATCATGACCACACGTGGTTTTAGGCCCCGTCACTTAGACTCAATGTCTTTAAAACTAAGTTGAAAGTGAGGAACTGAGTGTCTTAACACTAGTAGGCAGAGGGAGTCTGCCTACTCTGCTGTATTCAGGATACAGCCTGAAAAATGTAATATATTTCGGAATCTCTGGTATTCATTTATAGAGGCTTATTATTTAGTTACTTATAAGCACATTAGTTTGAATGAGTTCTTACAATTTATAATAATCTATAAAATTTCATTTGAACAGTTTTTAGTATGTATATTGATTGAATTCCTCCTGCATATACAATTTTTACTAATGGTTTAAAAACTGAATATTTTATTATTTGGCAGGAGCACAAACGTGCGACTGTAAATGTTTGTGGGCTGTGGGCTCGATTCACACTCGAGGAAATTAAATATTTTAGTTTTTTTTGTTTTGTTAAGAAGGAAAGCGCGGCATAAGGTTCAGCCACATTGGAAGCATTGCGTCCAAAATTATGCGGAGAGTCGGGAACGGAAATATCTTAGTAGGAACGGAGTGTCTTAACACTAGGTTCCTCTGTCTACAGTACTATGTGCAGGATACAACATGAAGCAAAAAAATAATAATTGTAAGAACATAATCGAAATAAGTAAATTTTAAGGTTATGCTCGAGGCTTTTCACAAAGTGCCATAAATTGGCATAAAACTAATTATATAATATATTTGTATATAAATGCAATGAAGACTGTATATTTTGTAAATGTTTTATGTTTAATATAAAATATATTGTAAATAAATGGGTTTTAAATTCCATTATTGTTTTATTTTTATCGGCCAGTCGTGGCACAGCGACACGTGTCTGTGAGCAATATCAAAAATATATTTTTTAAGCTCCGGCGTGAAGTTAATTCTTACATAGAAAGTAATAGTGTTAACACACTTTATTCTCCATGAAATGCAAACATTTCGGACATTACATATGGATTATTGCGTATATATATAACTCCGACTGGGCATCAAACTTATAAGTGTTAAGACACTCCGTTTTCTACCGAATTCTGGAGGCATTGCATGTTGAGTGTCAGCACTCGAAGCCGCGCTTTGCCTCAACACCAGAGCGAAGAAATGGAAATTTAAACGTAAATAATATTTAATATTTCATTTCCTTGAGTGGGGATCCAACCCACAACCGTCGCGTTACAACCATACCGTTGTGCCACTGCGTCACGACGGCTTTTTTCGTATGTAAGATATAATCCGAATAACTTAGGGGCTTATATAATAATAAGAAAGGAAAAAAAATTACTAAAGTATTTAAATCATAAAAATCATTTACTTCTATCTAAGCACTAGGTTTAGCAAATTTATTTTTTCTTTTCACTTTTCCTAATTTCTGAGATTTATTCTTATCCTTTGCCTTTATTTTTTGTTTCTTTTATTTTACTGGACTTATGAGGTCGCCATTTTGAATTTTCCTTTGTTTTTTCGGTTTACCGTTCTTTACTTTATCTGTATCTTTAACTTTACCCGTTTTCGTTTCATCTTGACCTTCAAGTTTTCGCCTAAAAAAATAATATTAAGATTTGTAGAAAAAAAAATTTCCACATAAATAAAATTGTAGCCATAACTGACAGTAAATGTAACGGCTGTGGGTTCGATTGCTATTCGGGGTAAGTATTGATTATTGTATTTTCCACGTCCTGGTAACAGATCAAAGAGCAGTCTTGTGTCCTGCCACTCATTATGCTATGAGCTAAGCGGAGAGATGAGATAGCATAGTTCCCTCTGCCCACTTTGCTATATTCAGGAAGTGTATAGTGTGAAGTTATAAATAAATAGCAAAACTTACTTCTCAGGCTTCTCCAAAATGGTAGATATTTTATCTCTCCTCGGAGCTTTCTTCGATAATTTCTTCCTCTTATTTGGATCCTGTTTTAATTTCAACATGTATTCGGGCACTTCACAGCCCGATTGTTTCATTACTGATGCTATACTTAAAGTTAAAAAATAAAAATTTTATGTCAAATGAAAATCAGTAACTACAAAAAAAAAATTAAATAAAACATTACTGATAAACGTAATGATATTCGGATGTCTGTAAGCGTGATCATTATGCGTTCGATTCTCGGTCAAGGCAACGAAACTCTGTCAAACTCTGTTGCAAGTCCACATATGTGATCTCACATACTGTCCGTGTAAGAAAACGGAGTTTCTTAACACTACACCCCATCTGCCTACCTGTGTACCCTACGTATGTGAGATACAGCATGAAGCCAAAAAAATACTGTATGTTGTAAATAGAATAAATTGCTATTAATTATCGATAAAATAGCTGTTTAAAGTAAAAATCTTACCTTCTAAGATTAACAACGTCGTCCTGAGTAAAGAATGTGATAGCTCTGCCTTTCTGTCCCGCTCGACCTGCTCTACCCACTCTGTATAAGCATTTAAAAATACTATATAATTAACATATTTCAATAATTATATTCCCTTAATTTATAAACTATGACATACGCCGGAATTAATGCCAAGAAAAAAAGATAAACTATGACCATAATTCAAATGTGGAATTTGTTTGTTGTTGGCATCTTTATAAATTTTCCTTATTATTTCCTTAGTATTTCGTATGACTTACATAATAAACAATCCATACGTAATACTAGTTTAGCAACCTAAACACTAGCAGGACTAAATCAGATAAAAAGACGAAACAAAAATTTGTTGAATTTGCTTTTTATTTAAAGGAAAGTGAACTTATATTTTAACAACTACAAATATGTTGCTAATAAACCGCTTAACAACAAATGACAACTCAACCACGCGCTTTGCCTGAGCGAAGAAATGAAAACAATAAATTTAAACAAATATTAAAATATTCCATTTCCTCGAGTCAAACTGAACCCACAACCAGTCGTGTTTAGAGTCACACTTTGTGCCGAATTGTAAATTATGGATAAACCTGTGATAATATTTAACATTTACAATATAAAGTACTAAAAACATTTAATTTAAAAACCTATTTTCTGTTAGATTAGTCCGTAGCTTTAGATCGGTTCAAAGTAAACTAAGTTAAGCCCTTATAAATATTAATATAATATGTATTTCATACCTATGTATATAAGCAATGGCGGACGGTGGAAAATCATAATTTATGACCAAATTGACACCGCGGAAATCGATACCGCGACCCATCAGTTCAGTACATATGAGCACCCATATACGACCCGTACGGAAACTACGTACTACATTATCCCTCTGAAAAATTAAAAAAAGTATGTATAAAAAAAATAATAGGGAAAATATTTTTTTATTCGTGTTTTAAAAACATACATTATAATTCATGGCATAAAATTAAGTTTTAAATTATAATATTGTATAGTATAGTATAATTTAAAAAATATCGATTTATATGTATATTTTTATTAAATTAATAAACCAAAAAAAATATCCTACTTGTGTCTGCGTCCTATCCGCATGTATGACATCTACGTTAATTCCATCATATATGAGCTCTTTGAATAATTGCTTCGCCCTATCCTTACTTTGGACAAACACTGAAATATCATATATTACATAAATTTTAGTGACACACTTTATTTAAATACAAATATGTTTTCTTGTTTGCAATAATTCACCTAAGACGGGTGGCTTCAACCCTTTCTGCACTAACTGTCTGAATGCTACAAGTTTCCCGTTCTCATTGCCGCAGAAGTTTAGCTCTTGTTCTACTGTACTGGCTGCTGCATTTCTAAAAAAAATTATAAATAAAATAAAACAATTATCTTGTCTTCAAATGAAAACTCCTACTTATATTATGCAAAAAAACTGTTCAATGTACTTCAATAAACCTTATAACCTAATAACGTAACTTATACATCAGAATCACTTGAAGAAATAAAATATTAAATATTTTCATTTCCTCGCTCTGGTAATGAGGTAAAGCGCGGTGTTTGTATGTATAACAATAAAAACAAGCAAACATTGAAAGTACCTCAGTCCCACCGTTATATTGATCAGCCCCCTCATATTGCTCCTCGACCATTTACCTATGACAGGCGTGTGGGTTGCACTGAACATTGCTATCTTAACTAATTTTGTATTAAATGTATTTATTATGGCGTCCAATTGTTGCCTAAAAGTATTTATTTCTTCCGTTGTACCTTCAAATAGTTTGTCGGCTTCGTCAATTATTAACCATTGGACTCTAGAAAAAAATATATATTGAATGAATATAAAAAGTATACACTAAATTAATAATTAATATACATTGTTTTATTTCACTTTACTACTTTGGCATTAGGGAAGTTGAGTGTCAAGATATTCAAGACATTACATATTAACTGGCGGAATTTAACGCCGCACTTTGTTCAACCAATGCAGGGAAATAAAAATAAATTATTGCCTCAGCGGGAATCAAGTCTGCAATGTATGGTATCGCATCTTCAAAATTTGTCTTTTCTTATCTTTGCAAAAAAAATCTAAAATTTGTAGGAAAACTTAAAATAAACAAAACAATCAGCTTCATGCTGTATCACGCTCAAAGCAGGGTAGGCAGAGGGAACGTAGTGTTAAGACGGAGTGTCTTCCCGCCTACTACTTTCTGCCGAATTCTGGAGGCTCAAAATAGCCAGTCGTAAATTTCTGAAGAATTTTATAAATCATCAATTAATAAAACTTACTTTTCTAATGTAATGCCACAATGTTCTTGATTCAGTAGATAGCATAACCGATTTGGCGTACTAATTACTATATCTGAAACGAAATATTTATGTATTTTTTACTTTCCGATTAAGACCTCTATTCCCCACTTTCTGTCGCACTCTTGAATTATTGTGTGTCAAGAAAAAAAGAACCCAGAAAAACAAGACATTAAATATTTCATCCCCCAAGAGTATTTTTTAAATATAATAAAGAGAAGTAATCTTAATCATTAGTTTTCCAATATAAACCAAGATATATAACACTTTTTATAATGTTTATATAGTATTTACATGATTGAACCCATGACTTTGATTTATTCAGCTATGTATAATATATGTTTATTCTTCCATCCCGCAAAACTTGTTTAGCAGAATAGGCAGATGGTTTTAGTTTTCATCTGGATTCACCAAAACATGTTAGGAGCAAAACTCAACGCTGTGCTTTACTATCCTTTGTGTGACCATTGAAATAAAACAAGACAAAACAATACTTATATATTAAAATTTTTATAATAAATTCAAAAAATTGACATACCACTCTTCCTAAAAGTAGCCTCACGTTCCTTCACCTTACTTTCTTTTACACTCTTTATAACCGTACATCTTAATTCAGTGCTAGCTGACAATCTCAAGGCCTCTCTATATATTTGATGTGCCAATTCTCTCGTGGGACAAAGCACAAGGGCTCTGGGACCACCCTGAGCAGCCCCAAGAAGGTGGAATAGAGGTAGGAGAAAAGCTGCAGTTTTGCCTGAGCCTGTTGGTGCCGTTGCTACTATTTGACGACCCTGTTGATTATTTTAATATGTTAACTAGAATGTAATAGAATAAACATTTTGGGTCTGCTGGTTAATAAATAAATAAAAAATATATAAAATTATAAAAATAAAAAGTAATAAGAGTTTTTTTTAACTTCAGTGTATCCCGCACATACAACAGTAGGCAGAGGGAAGCCTTGAAAGTAGGATCGGCTAGCTTAGTGTTAAGATATTTTGTTCCCATTAAGACACTTTCGTTCCCCATTTTCTGCCGAGGTATTGTGTTTTGAATGGCAAAACACATCACTTTCTTTTTCACTCGTGCATCTCCAATATACAGATATACCTATATATTCTTCTTCTATATATAAGATATATTCTAACCTTTTTATTTGACTCTGAATTCTGTAAATTCTGCAATATGCGGGTAGGCAGTGAGAACCTAAGATTAAGACACTCTCTTCCCCACATATCTAATTATCAAGACATTTTGTGTCGAGCTCAATATTTTGCTTTGTCTTGTTACAAAGGCAAGGACGTAAAAATAATTAATTTCCCTGACCAGGGAGCCCTTAAAACGAATGAATTTAGATTCATATGATCTTGTTAACAAATATATAATTATAATGATATTATTTACAAGTAAAATGTAAAAATAGGACTATTTATGACAGTACTGTATACAACTTACATTCTGTTATAATAAAAAAAAAAATTGTCATATAGATGTCAATGTCTAATTAACTTAATATACTTTCAGCATATAAAAAACATACAAACAGTGGTTATTATATTCAAATCAAATTAGAAACCAGATAATATATAATCATTTACCTCCAGAATACAAGGCAAAGCTTGCCGCTGTATGGCAGTTGGTTCTGTATATCCACAATTTCTTACAGTATCCACTAATTCCTTCACAACATTGTATTTAGAAATTAATTCTGAAAAATCATTTAATGCAGCAGGAATGTGTCGTCCTACTGCTTTAATGCCATGTGCATTTCGGAAATGATTTTGCTGAAATATTACAAGGAAAAATTTTTGTTATTTCAGTAGCCAAATTATTTACACTTTCGAGCACTGAAGAAGATAATCTTTTATTCAATTTCCCCAATACCAACCTAAATAGAAATTGCCCCATTCAGTTCTGTCATATATAAAAACAAATGCTCACAATTAAAAGAAGAATAAGAATGTTAATTTGATACAAATGTAACTGAAAGAGAGCTCTTGGATGGTTTCTGCTCCTATAACATAAAAATTTTGACTCCTAATAAAACAGTAGTTTACTTTAATTCTGAACTATTAATTAAAATTTATAATGTATATAAAATAACCTCTTCTAATTCTAGTTTCTTTTTTAATTCTTCAGGGGATAGCTTAGATTTTTTCTTCTTCTCTTTCTTTTTCTCTATATTCCCTCCTTGTATTAATTGTAAATCGTCTTCACTTTCTGAACTACTATTTTCATTTTCAGTTTCTGATTTTATTTGAGAATTGTCATCTAACTCTGGTTCATCTTTTATGTGCTCAGGTTCTTCATTGATTTGTAACGGTTCTTTCTTCGTTTCATCCTTAAGTTGGCCCTGTCAATGTTTGATTTTAAATATATGAAACATACTTTGATTCCCCAAATGTATATAAAATTGCAAAAAAGTAGAGATTTTTTAAGAAACGGAATAAATAAAATATATATAGATTAATATTATATAAATATTTACATTTATATTATATACACCTTTGATTTATCAATCTTAAATAAAACTAATCAAACTGTAAAATGTACTAAGTATTAGGTTATACTGTACTTACATTGTTATTCAAACTCAAAACACGCCGTTTAAACGTTAGACCTTTTGTAAGCTTCTTAAAAATATCATAGGCATCCATTTTTAATATAAATCATTTACAAAATCTTAATATAATAATAAAAAACACGTGAGACTTACTATAACGGCCGACATATACACATTTAATATGATTTTGACATCTAATTGTCAAAATAACAATTTGACATTCAATGTTTCGTTCATAAAACTAAAATTAAATCAGTTTCACGCTGTATCCCGCACGCAGCTGCCTACCCGGCAGTCCGTTCCCCACTTCCTGCCGAATTCTGGAGTCATTGCATGCTGAGTGGCAGAACTCAACGCCGCGCTTTGCCTAGACACCAGAGCGAAAAAAATGGAAATATAAACGTAAATAAATATTTAACTCGAGTGGGAATCGAACCCACAACCGTCGCGTTACAGTAACACACAAGTATTTTTTCTATAACTTTTAGATTTATTTTCTTTGTCATATATAAGATGGTATTGTCTGCGCTTCTTTTATGAGTACAATAGTATAAGTAGAACCCACAACCAACTCTAGTGCCCCTGCGTGCCATGAGAGCCTCAATTTTAATTTCTTCATACGTGTGGTCCCGGCTTAGAATAGGATCACCCTGGTACTGTTGGTGTCGTAAGAGGCGACTAAAGTACGTGTGGAAGAGTCACGTCGCCAGTAATGGCAACACGCATGGGCAGACTCGACCGGATTTAATACCACCCCCGGCATTTTAAAACCGGCGTGAAGTAGTGGCCCTTGCCACTGCGTTTCGCATTAGGTAATGCCGGGCCCCGGTGCCCTTCATCTCCACCTTAAAGGCCGGCAACGCACCTGTGGCTCCTCTGGTGTTGCATGGGGTCGTGGGCGGCGGTGATCACTTACCATCAGGTGACCCGAACGCTCGTTTGCCTTGTCCTCTCCCATAAAAAAAAAAAAAAAAAAAAAAAAAAGAATCAGTGCTGTCTTATTCGTACAATGTTTAGTTGCAATCTTGGCATTTATGCAAGCATAAGTAACCAGCGACACATTATACATGAAGGATTTAGGTGCGAAATAAAAATACACATCATCAATGGAATCACTGCGAGTTTATTCAATTTTATATTTTCATTACATCCAACTGTTCATATTTTGCACAATATATCAAAAACATAAAGGACCGTCAATTACAACCCAATTGAAATTAATTCGGATTGTCAGATTCAAAGATACTTAGAGTACTAGTTCATCCGACTCTGATATGTTCCTACTGCGCAGCCCGCTCGATTCCTTAATCACATATATCAACAACATCAAAACAAGTAAAGACACCTCCATTTAATAAATATTGAAGTCATACAATTAATTAACCTTTATTTGTTCATGAAAATTTCTAAACGACTATCAAATGTACAAACAATTGATATTCG
>JBAIZZ010000916.1:0-10150 GCA_037355905.1 Heliconius aoede | reverse complement strand
CCTTTGCCAAGGACTATGTGGTCAATCTGGTCACCAACAAATAAATGTTTAATTCAATTGTACAGTACTGTTGACGAGCCGAGGTCGCACTGAAGTTCGGTTAAACTATAAAAGTAATTGTAGCAGCGCAGCTAGAATCTGTAGCACAGATTTAATTTTAGAATTATCCTTAAATGCAATTAATAATTACATTTAAAGATATAGAAATAAAATTAATTTACGTTAAATAAAAAAAGAAACACTAAATACCTGTTTATCAATTTCATATCGCCATTCAATCAGTGATTCAGCTTCAACTCCTGTATCTGCACAAGGTCTAAGTAATGTGTCCACCTGGAACGAACAATAATAATAATTGTTGAGGTTTTTGTTTTAAGTTCATCATGATATTATTGACCCTGTCTTCTTTTTCAAAATAAAAATGTAATTTAATGTGAAATAGCCAACTTTTGATACATCTTATTTTTCGATTATTATGCGATTTAGGCATTTTTTTATTTAACTTTATATTATCTTTCTTTTTATTAATATAATAAATGTGATTTTTTTTGAGGATGGATGTTTGTTCCATTTGCACGTTTTTCAAGACTACTGAACAGAGTTTTGTTAAATATTACAGCATATAACTTATACATAAGAATAATACAGGCTACAATTTATGTGAAGATTTTGTATAATTTTCTTACAATACAAACAATATTATACAAAATCAGACTAAGCGGGCGAAGCCGCGCTTGGATTGCTACTATTCATCTCAATTCGAAATATTCTGTATTAAAATAAACTATTGTAAGCACTGTTAAACTTTATAATATTAATGCTTAAGCTTTCTATAGCGGGCTTCTATAGAACTTATAAGAATGAATGTACAGTCTGGTGCAAAAATACAATAAAAATCTAACGGTAACTGCCATTAATAAATCATATTCGTTTCATTAAATTCAAATTCAAGAACAATATTATAATATCGATGAATCGTATAACAATGAGGCTATTGTGCATATCACATATTTTATATACAATGGGACGTTATTTAAAAGTATTTAAATATTTTTTTTACTAAAAACCACTGTGCCCCAGTGGATTAGTTCTATGTACCGACAGCAAGTTTACCTTCACATTTGTATTATATGTGTAGTACACAAAAATATCTATATTTATTAACAGATCTGACGTACTCATACCAGTTATTTAAATGCTTCCTCATAAATCATTGAAGAGAAACGGGTTTCACGCATTTTGATTTAGTAAAATATCCTTTGCTTACATTGAATTTTGAACTTGAACCGAGTGCAAATGTTTGGTAAATCATAATAATAATATATGAATTATTTTATTCATATTTAAGTAAAGTTGCTTCATTATAAAGTATATTTGAAAGTTAAAAAGTGTTATCATTATATCACATAATAAAGGTCTATTTCCGAAATATATTAAAATTTGGACTCGAGTTCCGCCACTTGCCTAGATGGAATAGAAAAAATGGGTTAAAGGGAAAAAAATAATTCATTTTATGTATCTATAGATAAGTAATCAATAATGAACAAAACATAAATTTGTGATAAACTTGTTGTATAGCAAAGACCTATGTATCTGACCTTTGAATGATTCGGACCCGGATTTAAAAAGGGCAATGGAAATTAAACCCATGAATACATTATTATTGCACAAGACAGATAAAAATACATACATTGAAATGAATAATGTGTGTAATCAAAAACATGTATACATTTATGACGTATACACTTAATACAATAAAACTAATATGGGATTTCCAGAATTTCCCACAAAAATAACCCGTAGGTTCAAGTGAAGCTGCGAGCTGTGACTCGTATATATTTAAAAATAACTTGTAGTTACATAACACAGTATTACTCTAGGTTGGCCATTGAGATCACAAGCTGCGGTCATTGACCACAGGATCAACATGATAAAATATATTCGAAATGTATTTTAAATACATGCTAACTTTTTTATTCTTGAAACTGCAAAGGCATAAAAAAAATCGCAGGAGACTAAAAAGCGTTCCGTACTCAGTGTTATCATAATGAAAACGACCAAAATAATCACGGTCATCGTGTGGGTCCCCTTAAATGTTATTTTTTTTCTGTGTTCTGGTATTTGTTGTTATAGCGGCAACAACCATGAATTAATCTATGAAAATTTTAACTGTCTAACAATGATGGTTCATGAGATACAGGCTTGTAATGGATTAATAGACAAAGAAGAGAACAGGCGGAGTTTTAGTAAGAGGGTCCGTTGTAACCTTGTAGGTACGGAACCCTAAATTATGGAACAAAAGTTGTGAATCGTGATATAAATCAAAATTAAATCGCGATAAAAAACATGTAGCAAGACGATGTCTTGCGCAATCAAGGAAAAAAATCAGATTGGAGGCAATGTGATGATAATTTTAATACATATAGATATATCTGTTTTGCATAAGTTTTTTTTTTATCTTTATAGTTATTTAATATTCCATTCTATATTATATCATTATAAAAAAATCAGCTTCACGTTTTATCCCGTATTTTATCTTCGCTATCCGTCCCCCACTTTCCGCTGAATTTTTCGAGTCATTGCGTGTTGAGTGCCGGAACTCAATGCCGGGATTTTGCCCTGGTGCCGGAGCGAACAAGTGAAAATATTAAGAAATAATAATTCATTCCCCTGAACGAACCCACATTCGTCGCATTATTGTCATACACTTGTGCCCCTACGCCACGAAGATAATTATACTACGTACTTTATTTGTTTTATATATCCTCACGTAATATGCAGAAGATATTTATTTTAGAAATACCTATAGTAAATCTAAGCCGATAGAAATAAAATAAAGTAGTATTATTTTAACTAAATATATTATAATAATAACTTAATTGTGAGGTTCCGTGTACAAATTCAAAACTAAAATTTGTACATTGTGGCTTTCGAATTCCATTTAGAGACTATTTTAATAAATTTATATAATCATTTAAATTTTTATTATAAACCTTTGTATAGAAAAAGATTTGCTGCTTAACAGTTATTTCAAAGAATAAATTTATTATATAACGACTTGAGAAATATGACAAGTTAATAATTATCTCTAGTGTCAATGACATTTTAAATATTATAAATGAGCTTAGATCACACCTTAAAACAGTCTAAGCATTTAAACACAGATCAAAAAAGCAGTATCAAGCTTTTTAATCAAATCATTTAATTAATTATATTTATTTGTTTACACGCGGAAATAGTACAATAATAAAATAAAAAAATAATGGATTACAGAATTTAATGTTAATGATCGACTGTGAGAGGTCAACTTTACGGTTGGTAACCAAATATTTTTTGTATACGATTAGATACGCTGTACAAAATTTTTATTAACTCATTTTGACCTTTTGTTATCTGTATTTTTAATTTATCTGTATATGTATTTTTAAATTTATCTTCACACGCCTACAACACTTTTGCAGCGAAGGCAAAGATAATCTATACTATCATAAAAAAAATTGTGTGTGTACTAAATATATTTTTATATATATTTCAAATAAGTAATAAAAGAAATAATCATTCGATCCTTGTTTAACGTTTAATCCAAACAAAACAAAGATAAACTGTTGAAACACTTACTAATAACGGCACTGGGTTCTGGCTTCTTCCTTCTAGCCCTTCGGCCAGCTCCATGAGATCAACTTCCAATAAATTTTGTCCAACTGGTAAATTTTGTAATCTGTAAAGTTTTAATATCAAATCAATAAATATACGTTATTTATTTTACATTGAGGTCAGTCGTGGCACAGGGGCACAGAGCGTGACTGTAAAACCGACTGGTTGTGGCTTCGATGCCCACTCGAGGGGATGAAATAATTATTTTAATTTATATTCTCATTTCTTCGCTCTGGTGTCAAGACAAGCCATGGCGTTGAGTTCTGCCACTCAACAAGCCATGCTTCCAGAATACGGCAGAATGTGGGGCACGAAGTGTTTTAACACTAGGTTCCCTCTGCTTACCCTGCTATGTGCGGAATACAGCGTGAAGCTGATTTATTTGTTTTTAAATTTTTTTTAACGCTGTATCCCGCACACAGCAGGGTAGGCAGTGGGACCTTAGTGTTAGACCTTTCGTATCCCATTTTACGCCGATTTCTCGAAACTCCAGGGAGCGCTTTACGTCGACACCAGAGCGAAGAAATAAAAATATTAAATATTCATTTTGTCGAGTGAGAATCGAATCCAAAACCGCGTGTCTGTCGCGTTTACAGTCAAACGCTTTTGCCCCCGTGCCAAGACTAGCCTCGAAAAAGAGTTGTAGGTCGGTTGTATTGGCATTGCAATGTACATTTCGAATATTTGTATTTAAAACATTTGCATTGACTCAGTCTGGTAAGATATAGTGCGGTGTTGAGCTCCGTCGTCTAGCTCATATAACTTAACGGGAAAGCATTAAGTAGAATGACTTGTAATTTATAACTGGTTCCTTTTGACGACACGACGTCACGTCATTGAAAAGCTACGTCAATAACAAAATAAATAAATCGCTCCAGTAATGCATATTGAGCTAAGCAACATAATAAATATCTACGTTTTCCTCATACAATTCGAGCGTATAAAAAATCCTAATTTTGAAAGTCATCGTTATATAAAATCCTAATTTGCCTTTACTCGTGTATACTTACAACAAATTCTGAGAAGGATTTATTTTCCTTTTAAAATTCGTAACATATCACTGAGTAGACGTCTGGTTACATTTCAAACACCGTGATTAGATCTCTTATCTATTTTTTTCTCTTATCTATAACGTGACTACGTTTCTAAAGTGAATGTGCAATTAGTTACTGCAAAACGTTTACTTTACAGAGCGCGGCGTTGAGGTCCGCCAGTCATCAAACAATGTTGGAGGAACGGGATGTCTTAATGTTAAATACACTCTGCCTGTCTTACTGTATGCGGGATACAGCGTGAAGTTAAGATTTATACACTTATTATATCTTGCATACTGATTGCAAGACGCTATTGTAATACGCGATTGTTTCTTGAGATAAAGATATTTATGTCATACATTTTTCATTAATTGAAGACATAGTCATCACACGTTTACACTTCTTGACTTCAGAGTTTAATCCAAAACGAAATAAATACACGACCTGATGACGATTAATGTAGATTTTTTCAATAATTCAAGTATTAAATTATAAAAGTTACAACTTTTCCTTATTTTTTTATCTATGAGACAATCAACATTCAAACATAAAAAACTCTCGTTACGTGATTATTATTGACTTTATTTTAAAATACTAGATATATATAGTTATAATTGTTGCTATATTTTCTTATATATTTTTCTATATTAATTTTTTGGCGTAAAGAGCCTTGACCTTTAAAATAAAAATATGTTTAACACATTATAACTTACCTGGCTTTTAGCATTTCGTCAATGGGAAGAGAGTCTGGTATATCTTTTAAGTAGGGTATATTTCCTGCCAGCATGAACGATGTAACCATTCCGCTAGGGCCATTGCCTGTAACAGGTTCAATAAAAATTGCTTTACTGAAAAACTATCGTGAGTTCGATAATATTGGCGGTAAATGGGTTATTTTAATTTTTATTTAATTTATTTAATATATATATTAGTTTATACGTTGTATAACATAGCAATAAAAATAAATAAAATGTTACATGTCTGCAAATAATAACGTATTCTTATAATTTATAGCCATTATTTTTGCAATATGTTGTTTCTAATTAAGAAACGTGAAACCAATAACGTGCTTAATAGGTAATTAGAAATACATTTAATTTTAACCATGAACCATTAAATTGTGTCTACGCTGTCGTGGCCCAGTAGAAATGGAATCGATTCAGCGTGCTGGGCGCGAGTTCGATTATGACTTAAGCAAATTTTTATGTTTTAACGTAAACAATTAAATAAAACGCGTATCATGTGAACTTCGAGCATACAATTCATTAAAATCAAAACTAATATCCATAACTTTACCCATCCACAGTATTTCATTTTAAATTTCACGCTGTACACAGCATACATGGTAGCATGGTAGGCAGAGTGAATCTGGGAACCTATTACGATACTTCCGTTACCCACTTCCCGGCGAGTTCTGGAGGTGCTTTGCCTCGCCACCAGAGCGAAGAAATTAAAATATTAAATATTTCATTCCCTCCAATGCGAATTGAACCCACAACCGTTGCGTTTAAAGATAGACGCTTTACTACAGTATAATCCTAATCCTCAAAAATAATAGTAAAAAAAAAAATTCTATAAAATCTCACCGACTATGACAACTTCTTTGTATATCACGTCGTCTGGCAGCATATGTCTGCATATCTTCGATCCGTCTCTCATTTTGATTGTGTTTATAATTACAATAAATAAATATGCGAGTATTAAATAAGAGTTGCTATATTAAATGCGTTTCTATATAAATATATATCACATGCAGTTTAAAGTCGTACAGACTGCTTAAGTTATAAGGTGCTAGGTGGATTGTGTAAGTCTTCTAATTTTCGTCTTTTTCTTTTTTTTTAATGCTTTTCTGTGTTTTTTAAAAATCTGAAACAAAAATAGTTACATTTAATTTAATTAATAGTCTTAAGAAAAATTGATTGCAGAGAACGGCCTGAGGGAACTTAGCCGGTCCCCTTTAAGACATTTCTACTATTTACTTTAAATATTTAGAATATTTGCCTAAGTCAGAATTGAACCTATAAAATATGATCATCATCATGTTATCTACTCGAATGAAGAACTTGTCATTCATTTGATAATTGTGCGAAGTATGTACTTTTCTTAATGCGCTTATCAGTTAGTCCGTTGATTAAAGCTTATCTTACAATAATAAGTTAAGAAAATAATGAGACTAATTCATTTCCCACAGTGAGAATAGAACCTATAAACGCAGAGTCTTCAACCAGACACTGCATATGCATATGAAAGGAAAGCAGAGAATTGAGTAATTCAGCAAACCAGCTTCAACGCTGTATCCCGTACAAAGCAGGCAGGGATTCTTCACTCTGGTGTCGAGGCAAAGGGCGGCGTTGAGTTCCGCGACTCAACACGCAATTTCTCGAAGTGTCTTAACACTAGGTTTTCTCTACCTACCGTGTTATATGCGGGTGTTACACTGAAGCCAAAAAATTAATTGGAAATATTCCATACTTGCTACCTCATGTAATAAATACAATAAATAGTGTCTGCTGTGCACGACGGTTGCGGTTTGTGGTCCCATTGATAAATAAGACATGTTAAATGATAACTAAAATATGTTACGTATCTTTTATATTTTTTGTATAATATGTTAAAAGTACAGTAATTTTACACGCATACGCTGCCATTGTGCGAGTTGAATATAATTTATTAGGAAAGTCATCGCCTCACGCCAATATTAATACCGATCTAATGTTAATTTAAATATTAATTATCGATTCTGAGTGCGAAAAAGTAAGCTTAGAAGTTTCCAGTAATTAATAAAGCAACGTTGTTGCATGAATTACGTCCAATTAGGCATTATCTTGCTCTTCATATCAGTCCTCATGTTCCCACTTAAGAAGTTTATTCATAACGTTATACAGTTATTTTACCGTATATAATACACATACTGTATTTCAATTGTTAATTTACTTTCCAATTAACAGCAGAGGCCGATGTGGCGAAATAGGGCTGGGTGTAATCTTCTTCAGGGAATAATTATTATCCCATCTGATTTTTTTTTTCATTTTCTTGATCAGCTAAGGTTGGTTGGGGAAGGGGGGGGGGGGGTTAAGTGGGGGGGTTAGTGCCGGTATCCAATGTGGTCCCATATAAGTTATAATATATGATTGTACTCGTGTATAATTTAATAATCATTAATATAAGCATATACTGATAAGAGATGGGAAGACCTCGGTTGACCTTCGAGAGCGCACTATCGATAATACTGGAGGAAGGTCATGTACAAAACACGAAGCCCCACCCGCAGGGCAAGTATGAGCAGGTGGTTGATGACAGTGGATTCAGCTTTGGTTTTTTCTCGGCTAAGCATAAGCCATTAGTGCTTAAAGTTTTGATAGAAGTAAACACTATAAAATCTTAAAAAAACTATAAAAATAAAGTTGAATTATATAAAAAAAAACTTTAGATATGTTACCAAACAATTCTAAATATATCTATCAAAGACACATGCAATGAAAATATTATACGAAGATATAGTATATTATTGTATTTAATTATGAAAATAATGCGTGCGGCTGTACAGTGACCCTTGTGAGATGTCCATCATTGTAGGTATATAAACTAAAAATAAATCCCTTGATACATTATAAGACTCAATAAATGAATGGGTACGTTACATTGGCTATCGTCGTATATGATATTGATAATTATTGGTTTATAGCATACCACCATTTACCAGCTTTTAAAAATACTATTGCTCTTATCTTATTCGTGTCACTTACTGAATACTATAAGGACTAGGGAGAGAGAGAGAGAGAGAAACTGGAGTATCTACCACTTTGAGGCGGTCGTGGGGCACCGGCACAATGGTGTGACTGTAACGCGATCGCCGTGGGTTCGATCTCCACTCGAGGAAACGAAATATTTACTTAAATTTCTGGTAACGAGACAAAAGCGCGGCGTTGAGCTTCGCCGCTCAACACTCAATGCCTCCAGAATTCACGGAGAATTCACGGAGAATTCACAGAACGGAGTGTCATAGCACTATGTACCCTCTGCCTACCTTACTGGGGGATACAGCGTGAAGCTGATTTTTTTTAAACATAGCAGAGTAGGGGTAATTTGGGAACCTAATTTTAAGGTACTTTGTCCCATTAAGTAAATTCTATAAAAAACAATCTAAATAGTTTATATTATCTTTAAAATGGTCTCAATATGTTAAATTACAACAATTATGCTTTTATTATACATAGTGGAAGCGGCTGCGCTCCTTTATTTCTCGCTCGCTTTATTCATGCCTGCTGTGACAGGTGTAACGCAGTTACGAATACGATACCAATAGCGTAAACACTTACTACTACAAAAATACTACTAATAATTGGCGTGCGCGGCGGTGTCCCTTTGATAGTCTGTGTGTGTTGTTTTTTTACAAATAGTGTTTTATTTTACAACTATAATTTTATTAATTATTGTTTGAAATTTTTTTTTTAAATTTTGGGTAAAATCCCTTTTGTTTTAATAGAATTAGGCTTCTGTATAGTAGTTTAAATTGTGGTTTCATTTAAGGTGGTGCTGACAAAAACTGTCTGTATATAAAACGGCACTATACTGATATGATTCGCATCGTTCATTAGAACAATTTACAATATCGGTTATTCAGTGTTAACACTCAATAAGGAATATGTATTTTTTTAAAATATGTAATCTATTACCGACTATTATGAAATTTGAGTCTCCTGTATATTCTGAAAAGACGCAAAAACGTTATTGTTACGTTCACAATCAGATAAATGGGCCATAAAGAAATCAAATCTTAGTTTCTCAAATTTATAAAATTCTATTAAGTGCAAGTTCGACTCGCACACCGAAGGTTCTGTACCAATTTCATAATCCATTTGTCTAAAGAACCTTAAACATGAAAAACAATCGCGAAAAATTCAAAGTAATTACGAAATATCCAAAAGAATATTCAAAGTGAAGTAAATAAGTCTCGAGCACGAGCCGTTACCATTCGCTTTGGCACGTCTCCACACGTGCATTTAAATATGAGGGGGTTACCCGCCGCGTTACATTAAACAATTGTAGGCAGGTCAAAGGTTATATGTATTGATTGGATAACGTAACTTTTGAATGGATATTATAAGAAACGTGGTTAATAATAGGTTTACGTTACTTTTGTTCACTCGAAGTATTTCTATTCATATCTCAGAAACTACTGGATCTATTTTTCTCTCTCTATCTCTACGACAAATGTGCTCCGCCTATTGCAACTTCAGCTTTCCAATTGTTTGGGCTATGTCGGTAACTCCGGTTCTCCTCCGGATATCCTCATTTCGGATTCTATACTTTAGCGTGCCATGGAGCGAGCTATGCTTGGTGTATCTCTCAACCATGACATTAAATATTTCTTAAAAATAGCTGAAATGTATCAAAATATGTAGAAAAATAACCAACTAAAATTTTACTAAATCAATAACCGATCAAAGAGACAATACATC
>JBAIZZ010000914.1:0-10153 GCA_037355905.1 Heliconius aoede | reverse complement strand
TTCAGGAGCCAAGGAGTTTCATTGCAAACTCGCCTTCACTGCTCGAGCTCTATATGAATAATTACCTCAAAGGAAATTAATAATTTTGATGTATATAATTTAGTTACAAACATGGCTGCCATTCTGCAAGTCAAAATAGTGTGGCTAGAGGAACTTCTTAATACAGATATACTTGTTTTTCCCGTCACTCGTACCTCGCATACAATAGGATAGGCTGCTCCTGCAGCGTTTTGTGTGAAGTATTGTACTTTTTAAATATGTAGATTGTACTTTCTTTTCCCTACCTTCCGCCGAAGGTAGGAGGTATTGCATGTAGAGTGCCGGAACTCAACTCGGCGCTTTGCCTCGACACAGCGATAAAATGAAAAATATTACATATTTCATTTCTTCGAGTGGGAATCAAACTTACAGTCTGTGACGTTCACAGTCACAGTCTTATTCACAACTGCGCCACGACTGGCGTCATAGTATAGATATTCAAATATATAATAAATAGAAATAAGCAGGAAATACAATAATTATTTTAATTTTCACGTTTGTGTCATGTATATTCAACACCGCTGACAGTAATTGATATATATGGCGTTATAAATTTCGCATACGTTTTGTACAATTTTAAAATGAAAATGTATAAATGTTACATTGAAATTCCGGACAGACGCCGCTATTCATATTTATACTGTATAGTTTAATCTGTCAAGTTTTGACTTACAAATAATAATACAAGTCGTGGCCTGCAACATTGTTTGCAAGGACTTTATGGTGTAAACAGGAAGATTCCGTAGAAATTTAAGAAATCCGGGGAAGGTAGAGGACGGAGCGCCTAACATTACGTTTTCTACATATCTCTTTCACCTCGTCCACTGTCATGTCCTCCTCCGAAATAGCATCACATCATATTCACGTTTCGCTGCCGTATAACAAACAGCGTCGGTACCAACACTGCGTTTTGCTGACGTACCACTGTCTGAATTAATGCAGCTAAGACATCCATTATCCCATCTCATATCCATTATTTCCACTCATAATTAAAAACATAACAAACACGAAGAGAAAAGATTTCTTAAATAGTATTGTTCAATGTTAAAACAAAAGATTTTGTACCTTTTGAAAGCTTTCGAAGTTCAGAGGAAGTGGTCCAAGAACAAGACGTCTGCAGATGAACGAAGACGCTAATTTATTTAAGATGTACGCGTTCCTAGAACGTCTATTCGTTCTCTATCACTGTATAGTAGTATGTGTGACTATTGTTTAGATAAGTGTAATCTAATCTGTTAGTTGTTCTAACGTATCGTTAGGTTTAGTTAGTTAATGGCATTAAACCATTGTAAATTGTTATGTCACAACCATTATTTATCTGAGTATAAACGTGGCGGCAGTGGCTTCGATTTCCATTCGAGGACTTAAATGTATTTTTAAGTTTCTCCATTTAACATGAAATATTTCGAAAAGAAAGAATTAGTGGGGTACAGAGTGTCACAACACTAAATCCTTCGCCTACCCGGCTATATATCGTATAAAATAGTGTACACAGGCAAAGCCGTGAGCGGTACACTATTTAATATATGTATATTGTAAATACAAAATTTGTACTTTATAATATATTTGCCGACAATATTTACACTATGTTTAAGTAATGTTAGTACATTGAATGATAAACACGAGTTGAAATATTCTCTTTGTAGTGCAAAATCAAATTCAAATCATTTTTTCACATAAAAGTGCTATCAGTGTACAATTTCAGCTTACTTTAATTAATTATACCGATTGTTTTTAGTTTTTGCTAAATTATGAAGACATTGCGTGTCGAGTGGTGTAACTCAACAAAATTTCATTACATATAAGCGACCCACGCGCGACTTTGCCCACTATAAATTATTGTTATATCAAAATTCTGTGTGTTTTTGTGTTGTATGTATAAGCTATATTACAGTTGAATCCACCTAAATCCATTCAGTAATTATTGCGTGACAGTGGAACGAATCGCAAACTTACTTACTTACATACATCTTCGCAAATTTATAATATCAGTAGGATATAGAAGGACAAAACAATGCAAGAGTACGGAAAATATAAAAACAATACTCCCGCACCGCAGGTGACGTACAAAGCCGACTGAACAAATAAATACACAGGCGGAAATTAACGCTATTAAGCCTTTGCCTTTGCGTGGGAAATGAAGGGGTTACCGCCATAAAAATTAATGAGCTTCGGTCGATGTTGAATGCTTTTATAGAATCAATGAAGTTTGCTAATTTATTTTGCCTATTTGAATGTACTTTTTTTTTGGTATTTTTTTATTTCGTACGTAATATGTGGTGTGTATGAGTACAGGTTCCCTCTGCCAACCCTGATATTCAATCGAAAATACTACAATTATACAATTGCGAGAAAGAAAACGTTGCAAATATACAATATTGCTTACAGTAAAAATCACTTGAAATTAAATGAAAAGTAGTATAAAAAGCGCGTTGAGTTCCGCCACTTAACACGCTATGTCACCCTTCTATGGTGTAAATAACATGAACAGATTTTTTTTGTATTATTAATGCAAAAAGTTGTTGATTTTCATCTTTTTTCCATTTTTGTATCCATCATAAATGATACGAAACGTGAACGAACATGTGAACATAATTTATTATGAAACAAAAGACTACGCGACGGTGTATCAGATTTCTAGTCGTCATCCAAATGTTATGAAAGTTTTAAACAAATAAATTTTTCTCATGCAACGTGACTTCTCAAGAAATTATTTGATCTTTTTGTAAGCTATATTTATTTATATTTACCATATTATTCCTTCCTTGTTATTTTATTTTTCATTTTATAGTCGACTCATCCAAAGTTGCGGGCTATAACTAGTTTAAAATAAATTAATATGCAAAAGGTGACGTAAGTTGACATAGTTTAACTTTTCAGATTAATTTATGAGATGCAAAAGTGACCATTGACAATAATCTTTTGTTTGTTTATTAAATTCGTTACAGCTGGTTGAGCTCGTCGTCTGTTTTGAAAAGATAAGTGCTTTGTAAAACGGTTTTGAAGCTGAACTTTTCATTGGATATATGTACGTATTTATGTGTGGATAAACTTTCAATGAGAACTGTCAGTAGTGTGTTTGTGAGTCTAGTTTAATTTTAAATATTTTATATGTCATTTACAGAGAAAAAATTAGTTTGTTATTTTGTTTTCTTGTTGTCGTCTTTTTAATTAATCTTCACTTTCGAATAAAAGCTTTGTATAGTGGAGGCCCTCAACGCTGCTGCACCTTGCTTTAGCTGAGCGGTTAATGATCGAACCCGCAATCATCGTGTTGTCAGCCTATATGTATATGTTTTAAACTATTCTTTGCAATAGCAATATAATACATTAAGTTTGGGTTTAAAAGTTTAGTTTTAAAAAGCTGGTACACGCTTTTTTCCTTACGGGTGGGCAGATGGAACATATTGTTAAAACACGTATTGAGCGTTGGGAGTGAACACCGCGCCATGACGCCATGACTTCAATTTCACTTTATTATTTAATATTTACAAAGTTATCTTATTGACTTCGTTTAACTTCACCGCAACATGATTTAACTCCACGTCCTCCATTAGACCGACACGATTCTCTATATAGTTATATACTTATGTCACTGAAACATTCATGAAATTTTAGCAAATTGCTACCGTGTGATTTATTTCTGATTTTCAATACAGATGAGTAAAAGATTAAAGTATTTTTTGAAATTAATTGAAAATATTTTTGATGTTATGTGATTATTATATTTCGTTCAGCCTGAATGGATATAAAATGCTCACATTTATTTATTATTATATTATTATTATTATAGGAAAATATGTCATTAAATATGTCACAAGAAAAATATTCTGGTTAGTGAAGGGTAATTTTGAGATTAATACAATATTTCAGGAAACGATTTTTATTATAAACAGATATTGTCTGAGCTTTATAAAATCAACATGATTGTGGGCTTAACGTGTCCGCTCGCTAATAGGACCTTTATCCTCTTTCTGGTACAAAGGCACAATGAGGATGAAAAATTCTATACACAAGCTCACGCTATAATGACTTTTTAGTATACAATACGTCGTGTTTGTTACTAATTTATATCGTTTTAGAATCTTTTAGTGGATTACAGTTTTTTTGTAATATTAATAGTATGTTATAGTGTTTGACATTTTTTTATATAATTTGATCAGCCAAATGATAATATTTAGCACATTACTTATCGCAAATTCAATTTAAAGCTGCAGTCATCGCGCCCTGTCACGATACAACATCTAATAATATAGGTATCTCATTACTTATTTTTTACTTTAATTATCCACACAAACAAAGTAGCGGACTAAAATTATTATACATTATAATTATTAATTATTTACATTACATTATTACCGCATTTATCATGGAGAGTGTCTAAAATAATCTAAACAATCTAAAGTATCATCCACACCATCTGGATATGTGGCACTCCACTACTGTGTGGTTTCGTAGGAACTTCCTTCCACGCGCCATTTAACTGGGGAATGACCTACCCGCGGCAGTGTTTCCAGGTCGATATGACATGGGGTAATTTCAAAAAGCGCGTCATCTCCACCTTAAATGCCGGCAACGCACCTGTAGCTTCACTGGTGTTACACGGGATTGTGAGTGGCGGTGATCACTTACTTTGCTTCGTCCTTTTCCATGAAAAAAATCACAATTATTAACTTAATGAAGAAGAACCCATCTCCAGTCCACATTATACATATATATCGTTGCCGACTGCTCGATGGATTACATCGATTGTGAGGCGTAATAAACCATGTTATATGATAGGTTTCTTACGTAATACCGGATTTAGCGATAAGCTCCTTTCTTTTACTGCAGTAAATTGTTTTAACATAGCGTTCATTTTTATTTTCGTCTGTATGTAGAAGAATACTAGTTATTATATTTTTTTATACATACATAATGTGCTTAACTGTTTTTTCCCTTTACACTGTATTCCGCATATAGCAGGATGGGCAGAGGGAACGTAGTGTTAAGACACTCTGCTACCTACGCACCGCATAATTTTTGAAACATTGCGGGTTGAGTGACAGAACTCAACGCCTTGGTTTGTCTTGAGGCGGAAATAAAAATAATCCATTCTTCCTGGTGGAAAAAAGAACCACACCCGTCACGTTTACAGTTAGACGCCGTGTCGCTGCGTCACGACTGCCTCTGAAAACTCAATTTTCTTTTTTATTTTCTTAGCTTAACGCTGTATCCCGTACATAATAGGGTAGACATCTGTGAATTTGAGTTCCCCACGTTTCGCCGAATTCTCGACACATTGTGAAACTCAACTTTGCTAAAAAACGAGAAAGACACAAATGGTTCTTGGACTCACAGAAATATTATTATACTTTATCGAAAATTGCATCTTTCACTAGAAGATTTGGATCTGAAGATGTCAAAAGGCTCTCGTTCAAAGTATACTAAGCCCTTATAAGCTGTGGAGCATACGTCTATTCAAACCGTTATATAGTCTAGCGATTGCAAGATTAGAGACGGTAGGTGAATTATATCGTACTGCTAGATTACAGTACAACTTTTTTAATTTCACTTTTATCTTCACGAACTATCATAAATTATGAAAGTCGTATGGAAAATTGATTTTTTTTTTCAATTATAATTTACAATTTTTTACTGAGCTCCGCCAATGAACAAGCGGTGTCTCGAATTTGGCCTGGATTCGGAAAGTAAGGTATCTTAACTATATTCTTTTACATTATTAATATTTTATCAGAAATGCAGCCAAGTTTTAAGTACCTTAGTCTTTAACAGAATGTTACAGTCTTGAGCTCCAGTAACACAACCAATATTAGTGAAGAAGCCACTCCATTACCATAATGCACGCTAAGAACGTTAAGAAGCATTGAAGTAATAAACATACTTTAATTAACATAAGTGGTGTCAACATTTTAAAAAATAATGTATTATATCATATTAGATTCAGTAAAAAGTGACTACTTTCTCCGTTTTCTGTTATTTTGGAGACAATTCTTAATTTATATCGGAACTGAAAGGCGCGTTTCAGTAATATAATTGAGCTTTAAGCAATTATCGCAAATAAATAGGGTAGAATAGGGTAGATAAGTGTATAGTGTTACGATTCTCCGTCTTTATTTTGTGTTCAATTTTCTTAAAACATTGACATGTTAAGTTGCACGTCCCAACGCCGCGTTTTGACTTGAACCTTTTTGTGATCAAAGCGAGGAAATGAAAATAAATCTTTCCCCCGAGCGGAAATCGAACCACACAAGCAGAGCGTCTATTTTGTTAACTTTTTGTATAATATTAAAATTATAGTAATACATTAAGCGGGCTATATTTTAAAGAATATTAAAGTAAATGAACTAAAGTTCATACATTTTCAAAAGTTTTGAAAAAATAAACTTTCAAGATGGTTCTTTAAAACTGAAGCGTATTTACTTTTAAGTAAGTAAGTTTGCAGTAATGCCTTAAAAATTATGCATTCAGTGTTCTGAAGAATTCCTCCAAAGGTCCCGCTACGCCTAACAAGATTGCCTCAGTTTTTCTTTGATAGCTAACAATTTTAAATGAGACTAATTGTATAAAGTAGTTAACTTTTAAAGAGTCACAATGTTTTAAGATCATTTCTTTTTATTTTAACGGAAGCTTAAAATATTGTACGTGGATAGAGTATTAAAGATTAAAGAAAAAAATAGGAGAAGCAGTTAATCGTGGCGCAGGGGCACAAGCGCTGGATTAAACGCGACAGTTGTGGGTTCGTTTCTCACTCAGGAGAAAGAAATATTAAATATTTGCATCTGATTATTATGTTTGTATTATGCGTTGTTGTTAGTTCGATATTCACTCGGATGTATGACTATATTTTAATTATTTTGATATCCCCATTTTAGCGGACAATATGCAATGTAAATTCCACCGTTTAAAACATAATGTCTCGGATTCGATGTGAAAATATTTTCTCTATCTACCAGACTAAGTAGCAACACGCGGTTTTCCATGCATGAAACAAATTGCGGGAATCAACCTGAATCCATAAAATACATTAAGTATATTACGTTGAAGTAAGAGTTTTGTAAACATTTCTAAATCTTAAACTCAAGTAATCTATTCTCAAAATGAGCCTGAAAGAGAAATTTTTAGAAAAATGCCTCTGTAAAGATAATATTATGAAAAATGTCTGACCTTTCCGAGCCCATCATAAGTACTGACAATTGACAACGCAAAAGGAATATCAATTTCTTACAACTTTAGAAAATTTAAATATTTGTATTGATTTTAGCTTATAATTTTAATTTTGACTTATGCTTTGTGACTTATGCTTATTCATTAGGTGAAGAGAATTTAAAGAAATTATGATTGTAATCGTCGTGGTACAGCTAGCTAGCTGCTCAGCGTCTGGCTGTTGCGAGGGTTGTGCGTTTGACCTCATTCGGAGGAACGAATTCTCTTCATTGCCCTGTTGTGATATTATATTTTTCACACAATATCTGAAGACTATATCGGTACAAGGGGAACAGATTTTCTTAACACTTTGTTCCTTCTGCCTGCAGGCAAAACTAAATAAAAATATCTCTTTGTACAAAAATTGTAATATTTTTTTTACATTATTAGATAACGGAGATAGTTGTTTTTACTTTAGCTCATTACAAGTAGGTTAACAAAAGTACTTTTGTTTTTCTAAAAGTAAAACTTATACGTAGTCTTATCATTTTTTTTTTCAAATACTCTACTAATAAATTTGTATTAAACTTTATAAAATTATTAATGCTAAAGTTGTAACAGACGTTTTGTAATAACCCGAGGAGTCCCTCAACTTTACTTGAAGCAATTTCATAAGATTCCTATTATGTAGATGAGCCATCAAGTATTTAAACTCGAAAGGTAATAGGATAAGTGCTGTTTTGCATCGAACAAGAGAGTTGCTTTGGTAAAAATAATATTGTATATATTTAACAACTACTCTGAAAAGAGTAACCATTTAACTGACAAGCAAAGAGCTTGTCAGTTACTTACTTATCAGCTTAACGCATGTTTGCCGTACGTAGCAGGGTAGGCAGAGGAAACCTAGTGTTGTCGATTCTGGAGGCATTGCGTGTTGAGTGGATAATGCCTCCAGTTACTTTTTTTTTTCTCTCTCTTTTTTCTCTTTTTTCTTTTTTTTATATGGGAGAGGACAAGGCAAACGAGCGTTCGGGTCACCTGATGGTAAGTGATCACCGCCGCCCACGACCCCATGCAACACCAGAGGAGCCACAGGTGCGTTGCCAGCCTTTAAGGTGGAGATGAAGGGCACCGGGGCCCGGCATTACCTAATGCGAAACGCAGTGGCAAGGGCCACTACTTCACGCCGGTTTTAAATGTCGGGGGTGGTATTAAATCCGGTCGAGTCTGCCCATGCGTGTTGCCATTACTGGCAACGTGACTCTACCACACGTACTTTAGTCGCCTCTTACGACACCGACAGTACCAGAGTGATCCTATTCTAAGCCGGGACCACACGGCTGACTTACCTTTCTATATTTAAAAAATATATACCTATATATTATTGTATTTAAGATTTTTCTTTTACCTTTTTCTTACAATGAAATGTTATGAAATAAATAGAGACTTTTAACTTTTTATAAACTCACCCAAATACGAACGACAGAATGTCTCAAAAATGTCTCAAAATAACCAAAAATATAATACGGAGTATTAGACACAAACCTTGACTTGACTATTAGGTAAATTTTAAATAGTTAACGCTAATAACATATACATATATATGTACGTAAAACGGACTTGTGATACACCCGCTACCAAAGTGTTGATTAGTCCCGATCCTTTGACAAGTCCCTCGTCAATTTCGTTCCAACGAATCGAGATTGCGGTTTACTTGACTGGAAATGGATGTAAATCTACAAAACTATATGCTAATAACGCTAATGTTCTTCATGTTCATACGGCGTTTAGTTCCGCGTCTCAACATGTAATGTCTGGTAACGGAGTGTGTTAACACTAGATTCAAGACATTAATTTAATGTATGTTCGCTATAGACTCCGAAACGGCCGAGTCGGTTGGCGTGTAATTTCGAGATGTTGTTCCCTGGCTTACCCGGATAGTTATAGGCTAGATAGATCCAGAATCCAGAAACGCATTTTCTTTTATTTTACGTTTTTGTCCGACGGGACGTATTTTTTCCCGTTAAGCCAACAGGTGACTGCACTAAACTTCGCGCGAGCGAAGCGAGGACTCAGCTAGTAACCTTTATATAATAAACCAATTTAGTTACCTACCTTTAAGGGTAGGATAAATACCTACTAATTAGTATACCCCTAAATGTGCGATAAGACGAACTGTAATCGTAAAACTGGTACATCGTACTCATACACTAAACTAAAAAAAAACCATCTAAAGTTCGCAATCAGAGTGTATAAATCGACAGAACGTATACACAAAGCGCGACATATGCTAGCTTTTAAATTAGAGATGACCCAGATCTTACGACGCGGCTTGATAAAAGTCACCGCATTGTAGCCTATATTTATGTATATCTATGTACGTATATATGTAGGTTTACCTGAGTTCCGCTTTCTCATTTTCTTCTACCAATTTTAAACTTTATTCAATCTGAAATGGAAGAGTATCTCTTTTCATATACGAGTATGTATGGTATATAAAGGATATACCTTTTGTTGTATTGAGTATAGTAAATTTTATCGTCTTATTATAGTTTATTTTAAGTCTCATGGCTTTCGGTTTTACTCGTTATTCTTAGATTAAATATAGTAGGCTGAGAGAATCTAGAGTTAATGACTTAACCATAATGAATTACATATTCTGGCATTTTCCTTTCTTTATATTTTATAGAAGCTACCTTTCATAACCATTAGTAAGTGCCACTAAGTGTCACACAAGTGTATACAACGTGGCACGTACACACTGACTGACATAAATGAATAGCTCGAACTAGACGTGCAAGATGCAACACTAACTTTCCATTTAATTATTAATATAAGTTTGTTATTGAGTAATGTATATTAATATTTTAAATGCGTCGGTGGCGTGGTAGCAACCAACTGATGTAAGTTTTAATTGATACAGCGTTGGTTAAATTGATTGATGTTTTCAGAGTTAAAATCGATTTTG
>JBAIZZ010000913.1:0-10165 GCA_037355905.1 Heliconius aoede | reverse complement strand
TTTCACTCCTCGATGTCCAGAATATTATAAAAACCAACCTCGCATTGCGTCGGGGTAACGTTCCAAAAAAAAACGACGCAAAGTGAAAATAGATTTTCTATAGCAAATCATTTAATGATCTGGAAGATACGTTCCAGGTATTCGTAGCTACCGCCTGGGACACTGTTAAACTTCTTCCGCTATCAGGATAGTTTTTTATATTTTAGGAAAAGAAATAAAAAAAAATAAAGACTCCAAAACAACGCAACTAAATCTAACGACGCACAGTGAAAATAAGTAAAAATGAAGCAGCGACGCAACTTCGAAAATAACGCAATGCGAGATATTGGTGTTATGCAAATGAGTTTGTTGTACCTTCAGGCTCTGTATAAGTTTTTTAATGTAATAAAATTTGAATACATTTTTTACAATTACTTTACATTCAATAATAAAACAAAACCAATACATACGAAGGAAAATATACACAACTACAATATATATTAAACATTTTAAGAGTTTTGAGTGTAGAGTTGTGAGTGTATTCCACACTTAGGAAAATTCTTATTAAGAATATATAAGGTTAATATTATTATTATTATTTATAAACGTGATTTAAACGTTTGTACGCATTATCTTTATTATATTATACAAAAATGGCTAATACAATAAGATACAAATAAATTTATTTAGTACAAAATTAACTAAGTACAATTAATATTTTATGAATTAATGGGGCCCTTAACGTGCTATTGTTTTAACTATCAATACTATATGGTATTATGGTAACAAATCCTCTGTCAATTGTCATAAAGATTTAGAATTTTGTACTTTTGAAGTTGATTTTGACATAAGAATGACAGTTAACTCAATTTCTCAGTTGTCCCCGTGTGTTTGTTTGTGATACTGTGCCCATGGCAATTGGCCGTATAAATTAAATAATTCTTTTACAAAAAAACTACCGCTATTATGTAGATTACCTTTTTAATGTTAACTGCGGTTAGTAGTAAATGATAAACTAAAGATGTCCACGGTTCTTCTTGCTGTTATTGCTGTGATTCTATGTGTTCTTTTCCGAATACTTAACGTTAACAGTCAACCCCATAAGCCTGTTATATATGGGAGAGATAGAAATTTCATTGAAAATATTTTATTTATTGCACCATTTCTGAATGAACCGTAAGTACAAAATATGTCTTCTATATTTTTTAGAGTACTAGACTAGTAGGTACTTCATCAAAAGCCTCTTGTGTGATGATGTCATGTCAATTATCATGCTATCTTATGGTTTGGAGAAGGGATATGGCAAGTACTCTCATAGAAATTTTCAACAGTCATACAAGTGTTACTTAATATTCTTATTTTAGATTTGATAATTTATAGTGTAACCCATTTTACTATGTTAATATTAAGTATAATATTTAAAGAAGATATTAATAATACAATATATCTAATTTAAGAAATTAAATAGAGTTCTATTATCTTTACTAACGTATAAAGAATCTCATTAATTCTTTACTGAAATTGTATATGTTCAAGTGTTCAAACATTTATATTTCTTCTTATTTTTAGTTACATTCCTACACGTCTATGGGGTTTTAGTGGACATGTACAGACCATCCTCCATAGCCTTATAGGCAGAGTTCGATGTCCATGGCCTATTGGAGGTCGCATTTCCTTGACATTGCCAGACAAATCCACCCTTACATATGACCTTTATGAACCCTTAGGAGCTGAACATGAAGGTAAAACAATTGATGCAAAATTTTTTTACATACCTATTATGGATACTTTTAATTTAAATATGTTAAGTTAAATACCTTTGACTACAATAAATCTGTAAATATAGTATTAATTTTTGCCCAAATTTCATATAAGAAGTAGAGTGCATTTTACATAAATTTACTGACCTATTTGTTTTTTATAAAAATAATTATTTTTGAGCACTATTTTATTATACAGATGATGTGACTGTAGCTATTTGCCCTGGTATTGGGAACACTTCAGAGAGTGTCTACATTCGCACCTATGTGCATTACTCTCAACGTCATGGCTATAGATGTGCTGTATTGAATCACATCGGAGCATTAAACAGTGTCCCAGTGACTGGCACCAGAATATTTTCCTATGGTATGTATAATCATAAATTAATTTTAGCCAATGAAAGTTAAATTTAATTTAACCATGTCAGCAATACTATTAACTTATAACTGTTGAGTTCTAAAGTTCATTGTATAATCTTTTGAATACTAACTTGTAGAAATTTTAATTTTATTAATATTTAAAAAAAAATTTTTCGAACATTTTTCTGAAGTAAATAACTATATGAAAATGCTAAGATAAAACTATAATGTGTAATATATATTTTGAATGCAATAATTTAAAGGCCAATAACTAGATACTTGACCACTAGACCTCTGTAAATTACTCGAAACTATATGCACTTACGTCACGTAATAATAAGCTACTTCTAAAGACGACAAACTATGTAGGCTGATATAAAATAGCGAAAAGTACTTTAATTTTCTTTCTATAATGTCGTTTTGCTCAGTCCTCGCAAACGCAATGTCAAGGTCAACGACAATCCAAACATAGTTAATTTATTTATTGTGAATTTGGGTCAAAGAATGGATTTAACCTTCACTAACTTTAATTATTAAACTAATTGTGACTATAGTTTTACCAGATTATGTCATTATTATCAGTGGTTAAATATTATTCAACTGAGATTGTTGATGGGGAACAATACTATTATAAAACGATTGTTTTTAATACAAAAAAATTGACCATTAATTTTAATAGAAAAATGAACCCTAGCAGGGCTCCTTACATTCAATTCGATTTCTTAAAATGAGTGTATGATGTCATGATACAATCACGATACAAATTATTGTTGCTGTTAATATGAGTCACTACTGCTAATAAATAAATTAAAGGCACTTTAGTGCTATTTGAAACTTATAATAAACATATTTTTAAAAGATGCATGTATAAACCATTCATTTTATTAATTTTATTTCAACATTTAAAAGAAACCTTCCCCTCAATTCTAGATGACAAATAGGTCGATAGATACATCATCATACATGTGATAAAATAAAATAAAGAAAATTTTCAGTGTAAATAATGTGTTGTTTTAACATTAAAATATATTTTAGTTATCAAATGATAGAGGACAAAATGAGGATGTTTTTTTTTTAACAATGGTAAATTTTCCGACTGTGCATTATGGGGTAGAAATTGTTCCAAATTATCACCCCCTATATCGACTGGTTATCTCTAGGCATCCTCTAACTACCTGAAAGCCCTAAAAATGCTTCATTTTTGGAAAACTTATCGTTGACATCCTTTTATAAGAAAATAATATTGTATTCAATGTGAAATAGTAACACTACAAACAGCCGACGCTATAACTATAAATATCAGAAGCACGTAAATTCGAGAAAAATCCAGATTAGTATTATAGTTATAAACTTGTATAGATGCACGTAAATCATAGGTTCAAATTATGTTACGAATTTTTTTTCATATATGTGGGCATTAAGGGGGGGGCAAAGAGTGTAAATAACACTAACACTAATATAAATTATTATTATAGCAATTACTTTATTATAATAACAATTAATTTATAGTGATTATCATATTCTTAACCTACTTACTTATTACACACTAAATTATTTTCCAATTAGATTTTCTTACGAGTCACAATTTCATATTTTGTCAATATAAAATTAGGGGCCCGCCGAAGGGGGCCTTTTCACGCAGGTTTGACATGTTGAAAGTTATCTCAACGCTCCAAGGCCAATGCTCTCGATTCCAAACCACGTTAGTTCGCGTACATTTGTTTATCTTTAACGTTTTTTTTTTGCAGGTCACACGGATGACTTCAATTTTATGATAGAGAATTTGCTGGAACGATACCCTAATACAAAATTGATTTTAGTCGGCTTCAGCCTCGGCGGTAACCTAATCACGAAATATTTAGGCGAAGACAGGAAAAGACCTAACAATATTATAGGTGGAATCTCAATATGCCAGGGGTACAATGCTATCGAGTAAGTATGAGTAATTAAAAATATCCGACTAGTGAACTTCGTGTGACTATGCCTGCTTCTTTTTTTATTAATTAATCGTATTAAGGGAAAATTGGTTGCTTATTTTAATATGGTTCTTTTTGTGAAATTTATTTCATTTCCGCTTAAAATAACATGTTCAAAAGTGAGATGTTATCTATGTCTATGAAGACGCGCAACCGGCAAATGCGGTGTTTTCCTCTATTTCCATATGTTGCTCTATCGGATAGTGAAAGTTATTTTTTTATATGTACTCTCTAAAAATAAATATAGATTATGCCTACACGTAGAACTAGTAATGTAAAATATAATTAATTTATTCAAAAATACATACTACAATAGAATAACTATATAATAGGCAAGTTAAACTGCAAATGTCTTATCGTTATGATAATAATTATGTAAGCGAGATTGCCTGTCGCGTCTCCTTACTGTGTAAAAATTTGATAGGAGTTTCAAAACGTTTCAATATAACGCAAATATTTGATAAAAATATTGTATAAATTTTAAAACGCATGAGTCAGTGAACTGCGTCATTGCAATTTTCAAGGTAGTCGCTACCAGCACGTGTATGACACAAATATTCTCACAGTACAAACTAATCGATAGAAAACTATACTAATAAAAGATAGTTAAGTATTTTTTTTGATTTCATCGTCAACTTATAATATTTTGTTGTTAATATATGTCTAAACTGCATAAATGGAGGGTCCCAAAAATCCGTCTCAATAATCTAGAAGTTATCTGGTTGATAAATATCAGTGAAGTCTATATAGATCATATCTCGAATTTTGTAGAAGTAAAATAAGATATTTTTTAGCTACATCTGATCAGACATCGGCTCTGTAACGGATCTACGGTAACTTATTCGTCTCATGAATCATGATACAATATAACACTATCTTATTACATAGATTTGCGAATTTCTGATATCATCAGCACATTTCGAAAATAGACATATCTTTTGCTTATAATTTATTCAATAGGTTCTTAATACAATGGTGCTTCATTCGTATAATTTATTCTTATTAGGTAAATCCTATGTCGATTGTTATCGATTGTCAGCTAGGTCAGATGCTAGTAGCTATATTATAACAAATAATAAACCCCGAATTTATTTTTCTTTGAGAAAAATCTGTTCAGTTACCGCTGAATGGGTTAGATAGATATGTTTATTTTTCCGCCATTGGCAACAAAGATTGTGAACGTGCCTTTTGTTTGCTATCAAATAAGTATTAAGTATATACTGTCAATATTTGTGTAATGAATGAACATCTGTTCTAATCGAATGAAATTGTGATAACGTTTAACGTGTAGGTATTTCAACGTTTCTTTCTAATAAATTTCAATGTCTGTAATAATACTTAGTAAAATTGAACCTGGAAAAATTATATTATTATAACATTTATTTAAGGCACTGCTCATAAATACAAAAATTACAATAACTTTACTAAAAATGATATTGAATTTTAGCACCATGGTCTACCTGCTGCAGTGGCAAAACTTCCGGCGTTTCTATCTCTACATAATGACTGACAACTATCGCAACATCATCACGAGACACAAGCGCATGCTGCTCAGCTCCGAAATAAAAAGCAGATACTCGCTGGACGAGAAAATGATCGTGTCCGCTGGAACTTTACCGGACCTGGACGAGGCGTATTCTCGGTGGGTTAAACGTAAATCACACTAATATTTAAAACAAAATATTATATGAATAATTTGGTAATAATGTTATGTTATCAAAGTTATCTATTTTAAAGTAAGTTTGCTTTTTAGATTTACACTTTCATCTTAAAATAATTCAATTACACCGGGTCGGGATCGAACTCACAGCTGTTACGTTTGCAGATGGTGTTCCACTACATCGTTTGCTTATTTGATTATTTTCTTTATATATATTAATAATGAATTCTTCTATTTATTCTTTAAAAAAGTTTATTTTATAAATTTTGCAATTTTACAAAGTCAATTTTTTCTTCTACACATTGACTAGTTATTTACATAATATACTTCCTACAAATGTACGTTACACCGGCTATAAATATATATTTATATGTCAATGTCCACAAAATACGTAGATAAATAAATAAAAAATAATTTTTTTTATGTACATAATAATGTCTGTCTTTATTCGTGCACGTAAAAGGCGTCTGTCGAACCGGTGGGTTGAGCAATCTCATCCACTTTGTAGTGTTATTAGTATGTAGGTATATATCCTTGGAAAGACCAGATTAAATAAATTATATCTATTCATTTGTTAATTTAGTAAAATTTTATATATTCGTTATTTTATATATTGCGCAAATTTCACAGGCATAGTTATTAGTTATATATGTACTTAATAAAATATATATTTATTGTTTACAGAAAGGTGCACGGTTTCAGTTCAGTGACAGAGCTATATAAGTGGAGTTCCTCCGCCTTCTATTTGAAGAATATTAAAACCCCAATGATATTTATAAATGCACGAGACGATCCGATTGTACCGGAACCATTATTGCCTATCATCAGAGAGTTTGTCAGTAAGTTATGTTATGTAAATTAATCTGGATTTAGATTATTTTATTTTTTATATTTTAATTAACGTTTCTCATATTGTGACTTAACGTAAATAAAGATTTTTAAATAATACAAAGTTTCGTATATTGTTACAAAGTGTTTTATACAATGAATTTTAGTTTTCAATGAATGGATATCGTCTTTAAAATGGTAATTTTATTAGATTAAGAGATGATAAATAATTTTATAGTACATGGTACATTGGAAACTTTAGTAGTTTCCAAAGTTTTTTACTACATTAAAATGTACGACACAGATACAATAAACTAACCTAACCTAACCTTAAATACTGTCTAAGCCAGAATACATACAGCGTTGTATATAAAATATTTTTAAATTGACACAATTTATAGACGTACTAACTGACCTGTTAATTTACAGGTACATTATGAATATTTAAATTGAATTGTGAAAACACATGTGTCAGTTAAAAAAATCGATTCCTTGCCTTGACACTGCGTTCATGGCTGAAACTCTTTATATTATAATAAACATTATATACTATGTTTCCGTATTGGATGAATAAAGTTTACTTACATTCATAGTAGTTTTAGCGTAGTTTATTTACAAATACATCTGAAGCTACGCTTTATGTAGGTATTTGCGTGTTGTAAACAATTGCCGATATAATCAAACCAGTCTATAGCAAACACGCAACAATTACAATTTACTGGCAGAGTTCACTGACTTAGTAAATTAAATAAATATATATATATTAAATTATAATATATAGTACTAGCCAAGTTCTAACTTTAAATAATCTAGATTAAAAGAAAAATTTAAATACCAAAAAGAGTAAGAAATATAAGTGTTAATACTCGTATACGTAAAAATGTATTGCAATGCGTAGAGTCGGTGCATTTCGCAACGAATATTTCTATCAATTATTTTGATTTTGTAGATAGAGCTCCCAAAAATGTCATGAATTTGCTTTGTGTAATTATTATTATAAATTTATAATATATATAATAGTGCTAATTCCGACAAAAATAATTCCCGACGGCTAAGGTAGGGTTATGTTTTTCGCTCGTATCTTGTATGTATGTAATATTATTTATTACCTCAAATCTTCAAAACCGCTGAACAGATTTACATAATTGAGGTATCGTTAGATATCGTCTTAGCAGCCTTAAAAAAATTATCATAGCGGCCGTGGCACGCCATTGGACTTGTAAATTTTTTTTTTCGAATACCACAATAGGGTATGGACTGTTAATCCTAATAAAGTATTGGTCTTTTTTTTTTTCTTTTTAGTTTGAGGCAGTCGCGGTTTTTGTTTTTTTTTTTAATTTATTTTTTCTTCATTCCTAATGTTGAATTTTCTTAAAATTCTACAAATGAATTTAACATTAGTAATATTAATCTGGTAGGTTATAGTAATATAAAATAATATTTATAATTTGCAGGTTGCCATGACAAAGTCATGTTTCTAGAACTATCCCACGGAGGTCACCTCGGGTTCTATGAAGAGGGCTTGGTGTACGCGAACCCGGTGACCTGGCTGGACAGGGCCCTCGCCGCACTCGTGGGGGGCCTCCTCATGGCGCACCACAAGGGCGACCCGAAACCGGTGTCCGTCGACGCTGACGCAGTCTCCGACGATGAACCAGATCTCATTACATCATCAACTATTATATATAGAGATCCTCTGGACAAGCCTACTGTAAAAGTATAAACTAAATTACCGTAGTTTTAATTGGAACTTGATTTATTAATTCATTCCATGCTCGAGTGATTATAACATAAATAATTTGTTATTCGATTACGTAAAGAGCAGACAGCACGTGAGCATTTATTTATTGCTATGTATTTATCGAAAATTTTAGAAAAAAAAAATTTTTTTTTCTAAAATGTTTCAAAAATTGTTCAATGAATGGTGCAGAGCAACTGCTTTAAATATATTAAAATCTTTGATTTGAAGAGTTCTATATTACTATTCTGTTGATTTTTTTTTTATTACATCACAGTAAATATGGATGGCACGATAAAAGATATATAGATTGTAGACACGGTTTATTTATATTAATTTCATGTTCCTATTTTGAAATATTTCATTCAAAGCTTTGTTTGTTGTCAAATATAAGAGATTTTATTGCAATAATTTTTTACACATACATAATTATTAAGTTCATTGTGTATTATATTTTTGAATATACAGAATCGCGAAATCGTTTAGAATGTTAGCTAATGAAAAACGACATAAGTTTTTAGTTAGAAATAGAATAAAATTTTAAAAATATGTAATGAATATTTCTTAAATGATTTAAATTAATTTTCTTTCATCAAGCTTTTTATCAAGCAACATTAATTATTAATTATCGAAATTTTCGCTTGTAGATATGAAATATAATATCGTATACAATTAGATAAAACATACAAAATATACAACCTGTAAACAGATATGGCTGGCCACGTCTATACGTAAATAAATTATGAGCTTTAATATATTATATAAGTTATGGTTCATATGATATTAAAACTATATCATGCGATGATATGATATTGTGTGATGTTTACAGTACGGCCGATAAGATGCATTTTTATGTTTTTTTGAATATTTTCTTCCCAATTGAACAATGGACATAAGTTTGGATAACACAACTTCAAGGCGGCTACGGTTTTTGCGCGTGCACTGTACTGCACTGCTTTGGATTGATATAAATATTCTAATCGAGTTTACCCAACATAAGCGATAATTGCGTTCGAGTTCAATTGCGTGTTAAAATCTTTATGCACTTATATTGCAAGTTAAAAATAGTATTACCTTAATTAATGCATTTATTGGTAACTGATTTTTGGAAATTATATGATGTGTTCAGATTAGATTAATGTGTGAAACGAGATACAAATTTATGTTGAACTGAGATTTTTTTTGTAGCAAAAGGTGGCCTACTTAAATATATATGTTATAACATGCAAAATTAATATTTTATATGAATACAAGAAAGTACAATTAACTTTATATATATATATATAAAGTAGTCTTTTATTCTTTTGCCTTGTGTATTACATAAAAGTTTCTAGCAATTATTATGAGATAATATATGTGGGGATGTTGCCTTTTCACTGAATGTTTATTTTATAAATTTAGGGCAAAAAATTATTGTTATTTTATTATGTTTACATAATTGGGGCCTAAACAAAAAATGCAAGCCATATATCCCTTGTATGTTATTATCATAGTACAAACATGGCATTAAGCACAATTTGAAATATTTTTTATTTGAAGAATAGTATGTATTGTGAACGAAAAAGATGTTATTTGATTTTATAGGACTGATAAGTAATGAAAATAAAGCATTGCCAGATTAAGCCGCACATGTAATAAATAATAAATTATCTTTTTATTTTCTTGTATATTAAAATTTTCCTTTAAAAAGTATGTTTGTTGAAAGTTAATTATAAAAGTTTAAATTTAGAATCTCCAGATTAAGGTATTTTTTTTAACAATTGATTTTAGACTTTGTTAATTAGTTTGAAAATTTTCATATGGATTTCACATATATGTGATGTTAAATTTATAATTATATATTATCGGTAAGCTGTGGAATTTT
>JBAIZZ010000912.1:0-10168 GCA_037355905.1 Heliconius aoede | reverse complement strand
AACATAAGAAACAAAATACTTAGACAGTAATTGTAGAAAGTAATATACATATATATATATATATATATATATATATATATATATATATTACTTTCATCTTTTAAGAAATACTTTTTAAACATATTATAATATATATTTTTTTTCTTTAAATATTACTATAATAAATATTATCTTAGGTAACAAATCTTGATATTATCGTTAGCACAGTTTCATATGAACGGTCAACCTTAACTGGATTTGACACCAAACGCACTTGAGCCGACAAGGTCAGGGGTTGTCAAAACCGCCTACGCCACAGAAATTGCACAACTGCTTAACTCACATATTATATATTTAGCAATACGTATTAAAATAGACATTAGTACGCGTAATAAGGTCATGTAATCAATCAATAATTATATATTATATCTGAATGATATATATTGCTATTAATTATTGAAAAAAAAAATAGATAATAAACATATATATTGCAAATAATGTAATTATAAAAAAATATATGTGTATTAATATATTATATATAAATTACGTGTCACGTTGTATGTCTTCGATGGACTCCTAAAACACTGAGTACTTGTATATTTAATTTTGGTTACGCGGTGAATTGCATACAAAATGAAGCAAAGCTTTTGACAGCTTAGTTTAAGCTTATATTCTGTGCTCCAAAGAACTGTAAGCCTGAATGTATGAAATTAAAATCAGATTATAAAATAGAGTCCTATAACGGTTCCATTTGTTTCTTTTTGACGATCAAAAGTCTAAGGCTGCATAATTATTTTATTTATGCATAAATCAGAATTTAAGTGATTTGGCAATTGGTTTTTATTTTCGTATTCAATAGAAAAATGTTAATTTATATAGGATTTGTCTATGTACACCGTAACTACGCGCACACTGTAATTAATTCCGGGTTAAAATATATATTATATATTGTTCTATAAATCTCTATTTATCTTTGATAAATTTTAAGAATTACGTGGCTGCTTGAATAATAATTTTTAACCATATAATATCGATCTTTTTTCGAAAAGGAGTGAATGAATGAAGCTAACTTTGTATTTGATATTTCAAGGATTTAAAACTGAAAATATACTATTCTTATATAAATATATTGGCGTTCAAAGTGTAACTGTAAACGCAACATTAAACATTCAATATTTTCATTGCTCGCTCTGTGTCAGAGGTGCCGAAGCGCGGCGTTGAGTTCCGCCGCTAAACATGCAATGGCTCTAGAATTTGACAGAAAATTAAGAGTATCTTAAAATTAGGTTCCTTTCTTAGGTTTGGATACCTTTCTGTGTGCGGTACAGTGCAATGAGAAGCTACAAAAAGTTAAATAAGTATAAAATACAACAAAAATTCCTATTGTTATATTCTCACACTTAAAATTATAGTTATATATAGTTATCTGAGTGGCAGGTACTCGGCTCGAGACGTATTTATAAGATAATTTCAAAATTGACATAATTTAAACGTCACTATAGCAGTACTGTAGAAAAATTACGTAAGTCATTAGACTTGTAATGATTGAAATGATTCTTTCCTCATCATTCAGAGGAATATATGTATAATAAATTAGGTTTTTTAGTATTGTAATTTTTCAAGTATATTTAATTGAGTACCTTTGGTTGACGGTTGTGAGTTCGATCCCCACTCGAGGAAGTGATATATTTATTTACGTTTATATTTCTATCTCTTCGCTCTGGTGGCGAGGCAAAGCGCGGCGTTGTGTTCTGCCACTCTACACGGCACTCAATTCGGCATAAAGTGGGGAACGAAGTGTCTTACCACTTGGTTCCCTTTGTCTACCCTGCTGTGTGCGGGATACAGCGTGAAGCTGATTCAATACTTATCATATAGCGTGTATATATATTACTTTGGCCTTGATATAAAAGTATTTTTCATTGTATGTGAATATAATTAATTTTGTTCACAGGAAAGGATGTATATAATTGTTATAATTGCAAAGGATCAAATCCAATTATCAATTCGCCATCTTAGAAGTAATTAATAGATAACTTTATTATGAGCTATAAAATCATGCATAGTCTCATATAAATATATAATCTTATATATATGGCAAATTAGTTTCTTGTATTTATTTAATATGATTTATAATAAATGTATCAATGAATCTTTTTTATTACCATATTAATCTCTAGCTTTTTGCCGTTTAAAATAAATTTTGTTATAAGAAAATATTCTGTCGTTGTTAAACGTAAAAATTGTACGGTATCTCAAAAGTTGTACGGTGAGTGAAAATCGGAGTGTCTTAACAATCCGTTCCCTCTTCCTACGCGGCTATAATATGAGGGATGCAGCGGGATGCATTTGTATATTTATAATTTTTAATGTGGGTCTGTTAAGATATAGTAATGAAAAAGTAATTAGTAATTTATTAACTAAACATTTTTTCATTATATTTAAAATACTAATATTAAAGCTAAATACCATCAAATAATTTTCAATAATGTTTCATTTATTATAATGTATTTAATATATTCTAATTAAACTATAATTGGAATTGATTAATATATTTTAATTCTATATTATAAAAGACTAAGTATATAAAAAATTAAATTAAATTCAAATGATCTAAATATATACTTAATATAGAAGTGACACTGCGCTGGCGGTGGCTTAAAGTTATAGCACGTTTTGCCAATATTCATAAATACGGAAATAAAATTCCTACAGACCAGTGCGTTATACAGTAAGTTAGCCTTACTTTACCTATCACGACGATCAAATATATAGAAGAAAATCTCTCATAGAGATGTAGAGATTTGACAGCGTTAAGTAGCGTTTGCTGTCAAATCTAAGTGCTCCACGATGGATTTTTATATGAGGTCACGACGTCTCGAGGTTTTATAGAAAAATGTATTTATTTTTTTCCATTGTCCGTTTTTTAACGACGTCTAGTGTAGGAGAAAAGTAAAAAACAACCCAGATTCACAACAATGTTTGTGGATACAACAAGTCTGTTAGAAGTTGATGCTGATAAAAAGCATAATTCGAAAATACATTATTAATAAGAATAATTATATAAATTATATCACATTTTCTTTTTTATATAACGTTCTTGTAATATAGACATATATATGTATCATCTACATTAAAATTTAATTTTACAAATTAAATATAAGGTACTTTGTAGGTATTAAAATCAAGGTTAAAAGCTAAAAATCATTATATAATATTATTATCCTACCATCGTCGTCACCAGGACGCATGACTAACTATTGTTCACGTAACGCCTAACACTAATATGTTGCATTTCTCTGTTTTATATTCTGCTATAACATATTTATCTTTTCTGTGGCTTAAATGGAAATAACTATTAGTTATAAGGACATGAAATATTCTAAGAAGCCGATGTATACCTATAGTCGCAAGAACAGTGGCAATAATCAGAATCACAACAATTAACACAATATACTAAAATCATCGATTGGAGAGGAGGAAAATTTAAAGTAAAGTACCTTAAACCGTTACCACTAATTAAACCGTATACCGGTACGTACCGTATACCTACGTTATAATGTTTGAATTATTAAATGACTCAATTGGAAAATTTAGTCATTTAATAATTATTATTACCGAACACAAAAATATATTTTCAATTTAAACCGGTAGTTCCTGAGATTATCGAGTTCAACCAAACCAACTACGCAGCTTTATAACGTTAGTATAAAATTAGAAAGTGATCCCTTTCATAGTTTTATCTAAGAAACAAATATAAAGTTGAAATAATCTAATTTTCTTACATAGATCGCCTATAATAAATATATTTATGTATGTATGTGTTACATATACATGCAGATTTTAATGTCACGGTAATACTTAATACGTGTATATAGACAGAGTAACCCTGAAAATGATAAATGGATATATAGCGCAGCTGTTATAGAAACGGAACTCGAAAATAATGTAATTTCGTGACGTCGCCGGCACTCTGCTCCAATTACTGCGGGTTAGTCATTCGCGACTCCAAGGTACGCTTTTAAGAAACATGATTTTAACTTTAATATGTATTATATATGTTATAATAATTGAGGCCAGTCCTGGTGTATGGGCACAAGCGTGAGACTGTAAGCGCGACAGGTTGTGGGTTCGATTCCTAGTCGAGGAAATGAAATATATATATTTTTTCAATTCTTCGCTCTGGTAATGAGTCAAAGCGTCACCAGACTTATCTACCTACCCTGCTACATGAAGGATACTGTGTAAAGCTAAAAAAGCGTATTATATATTATAATAGCATGAGATTATGAATAGATTTTAAAAAATAAAACTTTAACGCAATACAACAATGTCAACAGCTCAAATTATTAAGGAAAATGTTGAGTTTATAACGCTGTGACGCTAAAAGCTTCAATTCAAGAGCAGGACAATGTGTTGGTAAAAAGGCAAAAATTATGATAAATTAGCTTAGAATATTAACAATATTTAAACCAAATACTTAGTTTATAAGAGAAATAGAATTATCTGTATGTCCTTTATATCTTCTCATGAGCACAATAAGGTTTCATAGCAGCACTTGACTTAAGTTCTTAACATCTAGTGACTAGAGAAATGAAAGTATCTGTTAGAATGAGAATGGTTTGTATAATACCTATGAGAATAGTTTCTACAAAGTCAAGTATTTTTAAATTTATTTAACTTCACGCTGTATCACGCTTATAGCGGTAAACAGAGGGAAACAGAGAAACAGTATTGAGACATTCCGTTGTCCGCTTTCAGCCCAACTTTCGAAAGCAAATATAGAATTTATTTTTATTTTTAAATGTTATATTAAAATATATATAACATACAAATGTATAATTTATTATTTGATTTTGATTATTTATATATATATAAATATAATCAAAACACAATTATCAATAAAAACCCAACAGTAGACGGATAATCAAGGCTAAGTCGAGGACTCGTGCTTAAGTTTATTTTAGTTGAACCTGTTACTGGAAGATATAAAATTTTAAAATATTTATATAATTTCAGCTAGTCGCGAGCTAAAGGAATGTTGTCGATCGTTGCTTAATGAAAGACTAAACGATTCAATATTTGGCAATTTGGTAATCTACGCACTTATATTGTTTAATTATATTTAGATTTAGTTTTTATGACACATATTAGTTTAATAAATTGACGCAATTTATTTGTAAATTATGTTAATTTCCTAATGATTCTATTATTAAATAAAGATATACGTTATTGTAAAAATCTTTATCCATGTAATTTTTTTTTCAGTTTCACTATGTTCCGATGTTGGGCAAAGAAAACCTAATGTTAAGACACTCCGTTGACCACTTTCCACCGAGCAAGCGGCGTAACTTAAGGCCGCGCTTTACCTTGTTATCTGTGCAAGGAAATGAAAATATTTATAAATATTCATAAAAATTCATTCTCCCGAGTGGGATTCGAACCCACAATGCGCCACGACAGCCTCTTATTCTTTTGTAGATTATTTTAACATATATTCTGTTTATATATTCAGATATTATAATGAGAATCTACATACATTTTATATGACAATTATTATTTAATCATTTATTTAAATTTGAAAAATATATAAGCAAATGTTTATGTCACTTGCTTTTTAGTTATCTTAATACGTGTAAATGCAGTTTTAGAGTGCAGATTTTTGGCCTTCACCCAAACTCTTAAACTAAATCAAATGACAAAATAAGATTATTACAACCTCTACCGATATTATATGAATAACTGACTTAAAAAATGAGAAATTAGTAGTTGATACTACTAAAATATACAGTGGAATATCAAATTCAAGCTTTTTTGCGATTTCAGTATTTCCGTCGATTTAATGTGATAATTAACTTAAACTTAACTTCACGCTCTATTCCTAGCGAGGTAGTCAGATAGAACGGTGCGCCAAATGTAACGGTTTTTACATACGTCTTTCGCCTCGTCCATTGTCATCAAACTCTCTATGCTTGCCTTCCGGGAGGTCCTCATACTTTTTACGTGACCTTCGTCCAGTATCTTTAGACTGTGTTTGCGAAGATCAACCAAGGTCTCCCTCTACCACGTTCTTCTTCATTCTCACCGTGACATTCTCGCTAGTAGCGGCCATTCCGTGTATCTATTCATTGTGAATTCGGTCAGCTAAGCTGACTATCGCATCTCCACGACACTCGTCTTTTTTTTACCTATTAGTTTGTTACCTATAAATGATAATATTTACTATACGCGGGATCTCGCAAATATTAGGATGTCGCGGGATTAAGAATTCTTTTACCGCGAATGCCGAGATTAAACACAGGCTGAGTGAGATACGTCGTTTATAGATTTGCTATGAGTACTGCAGTACAGAACTTTATAGTAATAAAGTTAGTAAGCCTTCTGCCAAATTCGCTACTGCCAACGCCGCCTTAATAAATATTTAACTTTTGATTGATGTATTTTTTCAGATTATTTATTTATATTATTTGATAATTTAATATTTTGTTTTGATTGTTATTTCTCGTGGATGCCTATCAATTTTCTTAAATGTAGTTATATAAAAAAAACTGTAAATCTATTATAAGAAAATCCAAAAATAAAGTCCCTACGTATGTATTAATTAATATATGCGAAATTATAAAAGAATAATGACTGGCATTGGCGTTCTCAAACGAAGAAGGTTTCATTCTTTCTCAACATCAATAAAAATAATTTTAAACATAAAATACATGAGATATGACACTGAATTTGTTACCATCGTCGTTGTAATTTATTCAACACAACAAATAAATGGGTCACTACAACCGATTTCATATACAATTGAAAATATACTATATCTTATATAAAGGTTATCTTAACTGATGTAAATTACGTCTTAATGTTAACAGTTACAGTAACGATGTTAAATGAAACGTATTTAACCGAGGTCTATCTGGAGCAATTTCAATTTAGAGATTTATAACGTCGATTTGGACATTATTAAAGACATATTGACGCCGTCATGCCGCAGCGACTGTGGGTTCGATTTCCTATCACGAAATTTTAACCGAGCGTCAAAATAAAATGTTCATTCTCGTTGACCTTCTCACCACTTATATTATATAACAATTGAGAGTAAATTTTTTCAAAATGTACTAAATGACAACTTTAATATTGTAACCCAATGAAGATTTAAGGAGGAATTTCGTATAAAAAAAGAATAGCAGAGAAGTTAAGGAAAGAAGGAGGTATTTAAGGTCAAATTTATGTTACATAATAGCCATTAGATATACAGTCTCGCACTTGGCCGATGTTTTGTGTTGTGATAAAATAAACAATATCCCAGAATCCCACAATATGTTCAATGTGTAATTTTGCTCAGTACTAATCAATTATTGTGTATTCACCTTGACACGTGGGTTACGTTTATCGAATCGGCTTGTTGCGACGCGGAATACAATATCTAGTATTTAATAATGTTATTTTCTTACAATGTGCACGAGTACAGTCATTAGCGCTACTATTAATTAAATATATAAACATGCGAGGCAAGTCGCGGCGCAGGGGCACAAGGTGTGACTGTAAACGCGACCGGACGTGGGTTCGATCCCCAGTCGAGAAAATGAATTAATTATTTAAATTTATATTTCTATTACTTCGCTCTGGTATCAAGGGAAAGCGCGGGTGTTGAGGGAAAGCGTGGCGTTGAGTTTCGCCCCTTAACTCGCAATTCCTGCAGAATATAACACTAGTTGCCCTCTGCCTATCCTGCTGTGTGCGGGACACACCAAGAAGCTGTTTTTTATATAAACAAGTATTTATTTTAGCCTTAATAATACATTTAGATTAAATATATTACTTTTATTACGACTAGTGACCCAAAAGTGACTTCGCCCCCCTAAATTTATTAAATAATTTGACTATAAATTATACAAAATATATACATTTAAAGTTGTTTTTTACATTTACATGTAGTTTCATGTAAATCCGTTCAGTAGTTTTTGCGTGAACATTCCTTTGCGTTTCATGGATTCGCTGTACGGGTACCTTGTCGATGTAAAGAGATGAGAAGCAGTATGAGAAGCAGGTTTGACATCCAAATAACCTTAATAAAGATAACAGCTATTTACTTCGTAAGTTTATAACTAAAATAAATAAGGTTTACGCTGTATCCCTCAGATGGTAAGGTAGGCAGCGGGAAGCTAGTGTGAAGACACTCCAGTCCCCATTTTGCGCTGAAAGTTTGAGCCATTACGTGTTGAGTGGCGAAACTCAACGCCGCGCTGTGCGTCGACCCTAGAACGAAGAAATAAAAATATAAACTTAAATACATTTTCATTTACTCGAGTGAGAAGCGAACCCACAACCAGTCGCATTTACAGACGCACACTCGTACCCCTGCGCCAGGACAGGCCTCTTTAGCTAAAGTAATATATGATTTTTCTCTACAGCATGAATCAACAAACAATAAAATAGTCATTAAGCTTTATAATAGTTTGGAAGCGGAAGCCTCTGGAATTAAAGTAGGTATAATAATAACAAAAAAGATGCCAAATTAACTGTTAATTAAATTGTAATTTTTGTATTTGACTATTAAATATAAAATGTTTTTATAATAACTTTATTAATTAAATATTGTATAAGGAAATATTTATGAAGATATCTTTGGATTATAACAAATAATGTGTCTCAAATCTAAATAAACAATGTCCTGAATTCGGTGAGAAAATGAACAATCTTGACTCTCCTCTCTCTTTCTCTCTTTACCTGCTCTGCCACACCACGGGATTGTCTACTATATGAATTGAGTTTTTTGTTTTTTTGTTTTAGTTTATTTTGGTTAATTTTTGTATCTAGTATTATTTTCACACCACTTATTTAAGTTTTGTCGACATTTATCAATAAAAATTATAAATATTTTAGTGCCCACTAAAGATTTTCATACGACTTTACTTATATTTTACGTACGGGAACTGTGTTACAATCTTAAAAGGATTATATTAACGGTTTTAATATAATACAATTGATGTAACATAACGAAACGAAATGATGTTCGACTTGAAAATTGTAATAGCAAATCAAAGAATAAAAAAAAATCAGCTTCACGCTGTATCACGCACACAGCAGGGTAGGTAGAGGGAACCTACTGTTAAGAGGCTCTGTTCCCCACTTTCCACCGAATTCTGGAGGCATTGTTGAGTAGCGGAACTATATATTCATTTCCTCGAGTGGGGATCGAACCCACAGTCGCGTTTACGGTCACTCTCTATGCCCGTGCGCCACGACTGACCTCAAAGAATTAAATATACATATTATTTGTCAATATGTACCTTTTATAATTATTTATTATAATTCAATGTTACCACATGTAAAGTTTATTCATGCAAATATATAATTGACGTTAAAGGCAATACTAGATTAATTAAAATACGATTAAATAAATAAAATTACAATAATTAATATCTCCATGTAAAAAAACCATAGGGTTGTTTAAAAATATATATATTAATATTTTTATTATTTTTAAAAAATCATAGAATATTATCGTTTAAAATATACCAGACGTAGGGTTCCTAGAATCAATCGTAACTTAAATAAATTTTTAAACCATGAACTTTACAAATTCAAATTCAAACTACAAATGCTATATCAGTATCTAAAATCGACGCTATTTTTCCAATAATAATAATGTAAATACTGAATCTAGATATATATGTATGTGACATTTTAATCCTAAAAATGTTTCTTTTTAAACATTAGCAACCCTTGCCAATTAATTGTGAGTTCGTTCAAGAGCATCATCTTATAAAGATTTCTCAATGAAACGAAGTATATATCAGCATTTTTGTCAGTTGCAGGTGGGTCTGAACAACATGCCGGGGTGTAACATTCTGAGTTCTCTGAAGCAACAGAGCGCGTTCCACCTCGGTGAGGCGTACGTCAGATGGGGTTTGAAGTATTTTTTGTAAATGGCGAGCTTGGTATGAAGAGGCAAACGGGAGCGAAGAACCGGCTCAGAATAAGAAGAGCTACCCGGCGGCGTTTCTTACTTTCTTGACCTGGACCGTCATCTGTAGACTTTTGTCTATTACGACACCCAGATACATGGAACTCGGAGTACACTTGATCGGACCCAGGAGAACTAGCGGAGGAGGGAACCCAGGTGGTCTGCCAATATGTTAGCCCTATCCTGGGAATCATATCGCAACGTGCCGTCGTGGTTATATAA
>JBAIZZ010000911.1:0-10198 GCA_037355905.1 Heliconius aoede | reverse complement strand
GATTCGGTATAACCTCGTTGCGTGTTGACAACGAAATTGTGATGTCGATGGCCGCCTTCGCTTTGATGCTTGCTTTTTTCAAAAATATTTTTTGCATTTTTTTCTTTTTTTTTCTTCTATATATTATCTATATTTATTTATGCTAAAAAAATAATTATTTTGTTATCGAGTCGCGTTTGTTTTAATTGTGAAGTCATCTCTATAGTTTTCCTTGTTCTTAAGTCATTTGACAAACTAATTAAATTAATTGATTAACTTTATAAAAAAAAAAACAGTTTTTTATTGATAGCATTTTTAAAAAATTTGCAATAGACATTGTTTATTCAGCATAGAAATGTAATTTTTTTAATGTAATGCAAAAATATTACACGTAGCAAGGATATAGTCCGGTCAGTCAGTCAGCAAGTGCCATGTCACGTGTCAAGGCGGGGGTGGTCACGAGGAGTTGTTGAATCCAAAATATTTCCTATAATATAAATTTTTATATCTGATTTTGTGTTTTATTTTTAAGCCGTATTTACTTCCGAATCATATTAACTAAAACACTTGTGATAATTAATAAAATTCAGTCCACTCTCGCAAAGGACAACGCCCTTTCCCGTCTTCGGCATCCTCTCGAGCAGCCACGTAATGCTTGCAATTTCTCACGAACAAAGTACCCTTTTTTCTAAGAAAGAGAGAGAGAGAGAGAGATAGAAAAGATTATAATTTCGGTTATCATAGTGCAGTAGCATAATGAAGGACTGTTAATACGATGATAATGATTTTAAGCTTTAAGCTACATCCCGCACGAAGTAGGCACAGGGAACCTAGTGCTAAGACACTCGTATTTAAACATTCCATTCCCCGCTTTTCAACGAATTTTCGAGGGTGGGTACATATGTGTTGAGTGGTGGAATTCGACGCCCCGCTTTTTGCTTTGGTACGGGAGCGAAGAAATGAAAATATTAATAAATAATAATTCATTCTCTTGCCGATTGTGAATAGAACCCACAACCGCCGCGTTTCAAGGAAGTATCTGGCTGTAGGAATTTCGCTTATAAAGCCACAATCCGACTATTGCACCATTTTATACTCTCACATTTGAAATGAAAAACAAACGGCAAGCAAACTGTTTCTATGACAAGTTGGGCAGTTCGTTAACATTCTGTTGATTGGTCCACATTGCTTTTGGGTATGGTACTTTGTTTTAAAATTTCAATTGGAAATTTAAATTGTCACCAGTTTACATACCGTAGATGTACCTATATGTAAAATATGTTTTTTTTTATTAAAAAATCCTTATTATTTATTTCAATAAATACTTGGTTATCACATTCTATAGTATATTCGCTCAATCTTTTTATTATTGATGTTAATGTATACCTACTTCAATGCAATTTATGCCGAATCAAAAATCAGCTCCATGCTGTATCTCGCACACAGCAGTGAAGGCAGAGGGAACCTCGTGCTAAAACGCTGTTCCATATTTTCCGTTGAATGTTTTGAGGCATTGTGATTTCAATCCAGCGAAAGCCAGTCTTTCTGACTTTGGGCCAGTCAGCCAGTGTAATGAAAAAATAAAAATATTGATAAATAATAATTTATTCACTCGAGTTGGGAATCGAACCCGTGACCGTCGAGTCACATCCTTATGCCCCTCCGCCACAACGGCCAGAATTTATTTTATATATGTATTTTTAATGTCGCACACGAATACATTTTTATCATTTGTAACTTGATTTTTTAATTTTTATTGATTGGATTTATTTAAATTTTAGAAGTTGAATGAATAAATTATTTATTATTATAGTTAGATAAGTCCTAAATCGGTGAAAAGAAGATAAAAATAAAAAAAATCTTGTCAATTTGTCGCTGAAGTATAACGTAAAATATGACATGCATAAGTCAAATGTTTATATACATAAAACTGTCATGAGCTGGATATGTGCACCGTTAGAACTATGAAGTTATTTAGAAATTTTGTAAAACTTGGTTTTATACAAGAAAATAAAAAACGCAACGTGTAAATATTTTGTCGAATAACTATAATGTGTAAATGGATTACTTGAAACGGGAATTGAACCCAGAACCGAATGGATATAACTTTTTGAAGCAACAAAAGTAACTGTAAATGTCTAAGTGAATGGGAAAATGGATTCACGTTTAGTCTGAATCTAAGACGTTACGTTTTAAGCGGCGGAAATCAAACTGCACTACGCTTAAAAGAGAATGAATAAAATAATTCATTACATACAATGAGAATCGAACCCACTCAGTTTATATTAGCGAAAATGTTTATCTTCAAACCTACCTGGGAGCTTTGTGTTAAATATTTCATTTCACCGAGTGGGAATCCAACCTACAATCATCTAAATTTATCTAATTACATAATATGATTACAGATGCTCAAAGCCAAAACACTTGATATGCTTCAGGAATTGGACTTCCGATATGGTGTCCAATATATTAGAGAGTGCGATGAATTTAAAATGTAGTGTAGGTGACTCGCATCGTAAGAGATTGGTAAGTTCTATGTAAATGTGTTACTTAAATAACCGCATAAATAGAGTTGCACCGCTTATGGGTTTTAAAATATGGCTGCTTAGCAAGTTAGACACGGAGGAGTTAGTGTCAAGACACTCCGTACTCTTCGTTACATACCTACGTAATGTACCGAATGTCTCAAAATGGTAGAAAATGAAAAACGAATTTATCCATATCCTGTAAAATATCTGAATTAGCAGGCTCTTCGATCCTGCAGATAGGAATAACTAGGCGGTTTTGGTTATCGCCAATTATTTTTACTCCAACTCTTTACTCTTAAGTTATAAATCATTAAGTTCGTCCTAGATGCTTTTTTTGAACAGAAAATGCTTTAACACAAAGTATAATAATATTCTTCTCATCAGAAAGTTTTAGAAAATTCCAAAATAATGATCTTACAAGAAGTAAACGAACCGTTTTTAAATATGGCGGTGTCGAAGGCGGCCACCATGCTCGGGGCTTACGACGTTAATGTTACAGATCAACTGCTATGGGACAATGATTACATGGGAAGGTATTACATACACACATCAGTCTTTCCTTATTTGCTCATTTTTTCTTCTCTAAGTCTGCTGATACTGCTGATGTGATGACAGATGATGATGATATTCAAAGTAAAGTTTACGTTTAGTATATGGTTCATTATTAAATTGTCAGTACGTATTGCCACTATTACAAAAATTGCCATCGATTCTAAAGATAGCTTTGCCTAGGCATCTTTGAAATATATTTAACAATATTATAAAAATAATGGTCCCAAGTCTCACTTCTCAGGCTACTCCATGTCGTCTCGAAATCTGACGGAAAAAAGAAAACGGAGTGTCCTCAGTACATTCCCTCTACCGACCATGCTATGCGAGAAAAAATAGCAGATTTTTAATGTTTTAGGATATTTTCATATATGGCGGATGTAATCTTCGTAGCCACGATGACGCATATGTGTCTCCAACGGTTCGCAGATCAGTCCACAGTACCCGTTTTATGTATGAGGTCTAGGACTCACGCTACGATTCAATCTTTGGCTACTATTATGGCTTTAATGGTAATTTATTATTTTATGTAAATTTGGAAAAAAATATATAATCAATTGATATTAATTGTTCAGTTTTTTAATAGTATTATACTTAATTTGCATCATTACAGTAAGTGAAGCAAGTATGGGGCGACAAGTTTGCCTACTTTTATAATCATACATATATTAGGTTTATGTAAATAACAAATTTTTTTTTTAGGAAGAATTTAAGACGTTAAAAAATGTGAATATAGCATATTTTGGATCTCCACATCCGGTTTTGAATTCCTATCTCTTGTTATGTCCAATGCTCGGAGCCAACATTAGATTTAAGTGTTGTTGTGAGGTAACAGTATTTTTTAAAAAAAGTTCTAAATCAGTACTTTGATAAAAATCCATCTTTAATTAAAATCCAGAAAAAAACAATATGTTAACATTAAAAATCTTTCACTCTGCTTGTATATTCCCCTCCGGTATGTTGCTCTCAGCCACTTCCACAGGCTGGAGCTTGGAAGATATCTTTACCATTGATAAATTCACTTTTGGTAATTTTGTTTTAGTAAAAGTTTTTTACCTTTTTACCTTGTTGATGGTTCAAGTGTTGTAAATATTATTATGTAAGAGTATGTGTGAACATATATCAAGGGGGAATCAAACCCACAACATTTGTGGTATACAGTATACATCATACTTATTTATATAATATATATTAATTTAATTAACCAAAATAATTAATAATTATTGATTAATTAATTTCTGACATTTATTATTAATAATATAAATTCATAAAAAATACAATAATTTTATCAAAATTAATATTACAGAAAAGTCCTGTAAGCCCACTTTTATTCAAAGTTAGCGAGAACATGTGCAATCATGCTCATACAGAACTAAAAGAATGCATGTCTAAAGAGGATGTTTTAAAAGACGCTATGGTTATTATAGCTGGGCCTGCCAATGATGACAAAGTCGATGAGTTCAAGTTTTCTGTAGAGGTAGTTTTAGTTGACTATTTCAATTTTGTCTGTATTTATGTGTGAAATGAAAATAATGAATTCATATGAATGGAAATTGAACCCACAGCTGGCATGTTCAGCAATGTTGCTGCATCACGATGGCCTTGAACTCCATAAACAAAGTATCATACTATACAAAAATATATGTAATCAAAATATATGTGATCTTTAAGAGTCGAGTCAATGGGGTTCTTCTAGGTAAGCGTGCTACATCTTAGACCCCGTCTTTACCTACGATTAGGTTAGACAGTGGTCAAACGCTTACCTATCACTGTTAAAAAAAAAAAAAAAATCACTGAATTTCTTTTTTTAGGACATAGAATGTAACACTAAAAATAAATGGATTTTCTTCCATACTGGACCTAGAGGTAAAGAAGTCAACAACAAACTGTTTTTACATAATAACTCCAAAACTTTTGTTGCATTTGAAAATTTTCAATATATTGCCGCTGCACTAATGGCAGATGTAGTAAGCAATCATAAGTTCTGATATTTTAAATTTGTTTGCTTATATGCAATATTTCAATTTTATATAAGTTTTTGAAGTAATAAAATATTATTATTTTTAATTAATCTATTATTTATTTTGTTTAAATCAAATTTGAGGTTAATGAAATAAAGTATTACAACATTAAATCTATATTTCTTGTACACAAACCTACTTTACAACTTAAATAATAATTTATATTTCTTAGTGAGCTAATCTGTTTGATTTTTGTACTTCCCTCTCATAAACTTAGGCAATGGGACGACACCAGGACACGGTACTTGGCCGTACACTTCACAAATACAAGGTCTTTCACAACCAATACCAAAGTTAGCTGGATTGTCTTTCTTTTCAGCAGCAACGGCTTCCGCTTCTAAAACTTCCTTCGACTTCCCAATTGTGTTCAGTAAATGCTCCAAAATATCCTCTTTAGATTTATTATCAATGTCAACTAATATTTGCCTGCCGTCATCAAAATAGCATTTTATAAATGGAGATGGCGTTAAATTTTTCAATGTAGCCACTTGTACATCAGGATTTTTGTATTGTATTTGTGGAAGATACCAGAAAACGAATTCTTTCGCACCAGCGTTATTAGTTCCGTGAATGTTATATGCAACGGAGAAAATCTTTATTCTCTCCTTGAATACTAGTTTTCCGGCATTTAGATAGTTTAGTGTTCTTCTGACCGGGGCTCTGCCTTTCATAAACGGCATTTTGTTTTTAGTCTTTAAAATATTCTCCGCTTAAACGAACAATATAGAAATTATAACCTAAAAGTACAATTTTTGTTGACATTGACACAAATAACAATTTAGATATATAATATTTCGTTCTGATATTTTTGTTTAATATTGGTGTTAAAAATATAGTAGACAACATTTTAAGCACAGATTTTTAAAACTAAAAACGAAATCTGTCATATCATTATATGTCATAATTTATATAAATATGATACAAAATGTATTATTAAATATTTATTTGGACACTTTTTATGTTTAGTTAGTAATGAAAAAGCAACAACACAAACTACCATCATGAAGAATATTAAATTTATGTAAATACCATTATGAAGTGCACAAAAGTAAAAAATCCGTGTAAAATTTGTTTTCAGCCTGTCAGTAAAAATAATGGTTTGAGGTGTCAAGGTGCATGCCAAAAGTGGGCCCATTACAAATGTCTGAACTATACTCCTGGCAAAATTAGTGATATAAAGGCCGGAGTAATTATTATTACTTGTCCCTGCCCAGATTGTGCTACATCTGAGCCCAAAGAAGTTTTAAAGGATCCACCTTATACATGTGTTAATACTCAATGTCCTGCAAAACAATTGCCAATTTGTGCCTCAACTGAATGTCCAAGTAAAACCGCCAGTCCTATACCTACATATCCTCCTCCTCCTGTTGAGCATAGCCCAGCACCGTCACCTGTTAAACATCAGTGCACCAAAAATATCCCACCAAAAAAACCAAATAAATGCAATATAGCTACTTCTTCGTCTGGTTTCATGTTAAAGAAACAGGGTTCACCTCAATGTAAACCAACGTGTTCACCTAAACAATCGCAATCATTCTCCAATTTTTCTACTAATTCGTGTGATCCAGGTAAATATTTATATAATTGTTAATTTCTTTTTCTTAACATATTTTTTAGTTAGTATACGAGTATGCACGTGTACGTAAAATTTAAATAGGTCTGCAATATATTCAATTATTTCAAGTAATATTATATAAGCTATTGATTTTTTCTTCTATTAATACTCAGATTCTACTAGATTTGTAGGATACATTGTGTTAGCTTTCCATATATTTACCAAAGAACAACTTACTGACCACTGTTACTATTCTGATGCAATGTGAGTTACATGGTTTTTAAAGAGAACTAATAGTCACCACTTATTTAACACGTAGTACTTTATTTGTGTTGACTGCTCAACGGTCGATACACAATTGAGTTCGAATCATACACGCGCCAGCGTCCAATTGTCATCCCCACTCATATTTTGTGTATGCGGTTAGCAAATAACTTAAAAATATAGAATAACGTACCGCAACGAACATGTAATAAACAAATAAGTAATGATTGCGTCTTGAGTGGAGGAAATCAACCGCCGCAATTTTAATATATTTAAATAATTCAGCTGATATATATTAGATAATTTCATTTATTTATGAAATCTTTAATATACTTACATTTTTTTCAGATACACAGCACTTGGAACAAATGAGATCATTTTCTTCAGAATCCCATCTTTCGAATGTGGACCAGGGAATGCTGGTCTCCGCTTTGGAAAACTTATCTAATACAGTGGGCCAGCTTTCCACTCAGCTTAGGAACATTGTGTGCAAAATAAAAGAAGTTGCTGTTCGATAAATACTTTGAGTAAACATTTTGAAAAAAATTGAATATAAAGTTTTGTCTGTATAAAGTTTTTAGTATAGTTTCAACATAAAAAAAGAAATTACTTTCTAACCTGCCGTTCTGTCAGTAGGATGTCATCACACTTGTCAATAGTGTTTGAAAATTCAAATCATGAGTTAAACTATAAATATTGACGATGATCAACAAAATAACCTAAATCTTCCAAACTTAACCAAAATGCCAAAATGTAACAAGGTAAAAAATCCCTGTAAAATATGCTTAGGACATGTTTCACAAAAGAATGGAATACAGTGTCAAGGCGCGTGCCAAAGTTGGGTGCACTACAACTGCCTTAACTACACACCGGGGAAGGTTAAAGACATAAAAGCGGGTATCATACGTATAACGTGCCCGTGTCCGGACTGCAAATCAACTTTGCCGAAGGAATATCGAGTCGACGAACCCTTTAGTTGTACAAACACGCAATGTCCAGCAAACAAGCCTCCAACATGTGCTAACGTACTTTGTCCTATTAACAAAGATCAAAAAACGCAACAAACGTCATTAACTAAAGGATGTCCGTTAGATAAATGTGGTAAAAAGTGCAAAGTGAATAGCATCACTCAGAAACCAGACATACCGCAGCCATCACCTGTACAGGCCTGTGCTCCTCCTCGTCCGCATTCGAAGCCTAATTACGGGTTTCCATCAACAGATAATTCTTTAGTTAATAAGGCCTGTCCCTCAGGCTGTTCTTCTGAAGAAGCCCCTGGCGATATTGAACGCAAGGGTAGTCCAATTATTCCATCCTTGGGCACTCTTGAACAAATGTGTAACACAGTTGGGCAGTTAACTAACCAAATCAATAGCTTAATGGCTAAAATGCAACAAGCTGTGAGAGAGAAAAGTGGGTCTGGTACTCATAAAAGTACTAATCCAAATTGTAGAAAACCATGTTACTGTCCGCGAAATCCAGGCCGACCATAGTTTTTGTTCAATTATTCTTCAATGTTCAATAATGTACAATTGTTACCTTTTATAATATTTTACAATAAAATCAGTTCAAACGGAGACTATTTTATATTGAAAAAAAAAATAAAGTGATATAGTTCCGGTTTTGGTCAAATATTAACATTTTTTTCAGCTTCACGCTGTATCGCGCACGCATCATAGAGGCAGAGAGAGTGTAGACAATTCCATTTCCCATTTTCTCCGGAATATTGGAGGCATTGCTTGTTAATTGACGAGACCTACAACCTGTCACACTTACACTCGCACTGTGTTTCTGCACCACGACTGGCCTCAAAATAAAAAAAAAGCATTTTTCGAAAAATAAAAAGTATTTTTGAAAAATGCTATTCCCTAAAAATGTAACGAGGACTCATGAAATAAGGAATAGAGATCCACTTATTATACAATTGCATATTAAAAGTAATACTACAAGGGTTCATGCGGTTATGTGATTTTAAATTGTTAGACAACTTGTACGTTTGTATCTACATCATTATCTTCACATATCTTTATTTTGAGTAATGAATGTATCTAATAGTTGTTTTTCTTAATTCCTTAATCACAAAAAATATATAATTCAGTTTGTTTGTAAAGCCAGCTTATATAATGTCAAAATAAGGTAACTAGATATTATTAGTTATATAATAAGTACATTTGATAAACTTGTGGTCTGCGGCTCTTCGAACAGTAATATTTACCAGGGCCTCGTGTTTATATTAGTGTGCCGTAGTGCGAGTATAGGCTTGTACGCCAAGTTGTACTCGCTGATCCTATTCATATAACATTCAATTTCACGCAAGGATGACTTACATACAATTCCGAAATGATTGATAACGCTAATTACTTGGCAAATCCTTAAGCGTATTTCACATAATATATAATATATAGTATAAATATAATATAGCTTTAAAATTAAATCAAGATTCTATATTTCCTTCAGACAAAAGAAAGTTAGTTATACATAGAATACAGACCGATATGTGTTTTTTTTAATTTTCGATCCGATTTGAGATTCAAAGAATTCCTTTTATTTTATCCTCGGAAAGAATTACTTTTTCATTTCCTCACTCTGATAACAGGATAAAACGTGGCGTTCTCCAAAATTGCCGGCGTATGTGGCACTTTGTGTCTTCATGCTAGGTGCTCACCGCCTACTCTGTCTTATGTGGGATACAGCCTGAAGGACGTGGAAGCAGGTGGTACTGATGTACCATTAACCACTCGTACAGGTTTTCTGAAATACTTATATAGAAATCAGAGCGATTGAAGGCAATAGTTTTTAAAGTTTAACTTAAATAAATATTTTTTATTATTCATGTTGAATGCTTCACAAATATAAGTTGTAATCAACAACTTATATTTATACTTTATCTCTTATAATCTAAATAACATATCAGTTAAAATATTAAAAACAAAATTTCATGTTAATTCATGGCTACAAGTAAGTCAATGGCCGCTACAAAAGTCACGCTATATCCCGCACTTAGTAGAAACCTAATGTTATTTTTTTTTTTTTTTTTTATGGAAAAGGACAAGGCAAACGAGCGCACGGGTCACCTGATGGTAAGTGATCACCGCCGCCCACGACCCCGTGCAACACCAGAGGAGCTGCAGGTGCGTTGCCGGCCTTTAAGGAGGAGGTAAACGCGCTTTTTGAAGGTACCCATGTCGTATCGACCCGGAAATACCGCCGCGGGTAGGCCATTCCACAGTTCCGTGGCGCGTGGAAGGAAATTCCTACTGTTATAGGGTCCCACACGGATGTCTTTTTAAAAAAAAGATTTA